>LPNX010349098.1:28255-67456 GCA_001517045.1 Pseudotsuga menziesii
CGAAGCTCTAGAGTCAATCAACAATTCTTTGGACTTTGAAGTGCTTTCCATGAGGGCATGACCTTTCTCATGCTATGGTTCCCGATCTTGGTGATCTCTCCTTCAAAAGATCTCCAGAACATTGATGTGATTCCTATCAAGGAGAGAGGTTGCTTCATCAAGATTTTTCCTCATGCAGGCATGTTCAGGGTGAAAACCCTTCCTGTAGTAAGAACACTTGACTTTTTCTTTCCCATTTTTCCCTTTTCCTTTGTTCTTCCTTGAGCCGGAAGATGCATCATGCTGTTGGTTTTCAACTCTAGGATTGGGAGCATCAAATTCAGTTTTATGATTTTTCTACTGCTTTCCTTTATCCTTCATATCTTTGGGCACCAAGACATGGAGGGATTGATCACTGGAAGATTGGATGATCCCCATATGGACAAGCTTGTCATGTTCATTTTTTATGGACTCAATGAAGGTTTTGAGTGTAGGCATCTTCCATCTAGGGTTTGTGAGCTTCCCCGCACGGAATGTAGAAACAAAAACTAAATAATCAGCCCTGAGTTTGGAGAGTATGGCAAGGATGAGTTGATCATCCTCCTTGTGCACATTGCATTGCTTCAAGAGTAAAATAGTATGCTTGAACTTTGTAAAGAAATCATTCAGAGTCTCGAAATTGGAAGGTTGGAGAGATTTCAATTTGTCCCATATTTCTTTCGGTGTCTTCAAATCTGTAAGATGGAAGAGAAGGTCTCGGGAAATAGAGAGGCATAAGAAACCAAAGGATTCATCCTTCTTGCTCAAGAATCTTGATTTTTCTATGGCGGATACAGAATCAACTTCAGTGTCCATGGTGAATCTAAAATGTCCTTTGGAGCGTAGCTCAATCTCCATATCACTTTTCCATGAGTGGAAATTGTATGGAGTCAAGAGATCTGCTGAGGAGGCCATCTTGATGTGCTGGAGCGAATGCTTCACCTCTAGAAACCTGAAAATCAAAACAGAAAGGGAAAAATAAGGTCGGACAACCTGCACATTCTAGGATTTCATCACACCCAGCATAGTCAATCAACCAAGCTTGATCAACAAGTTCTTTAATTGGGATATTGAGTGGTAATCCTTGGCTTCTGGTGCAGTGCTGGATTTTTGAGCTATTGCTCACTTTTCATGGAGAAATATGTCAAAAAGCTTGTTTTTGAGAGATAGATCTTCATCTCGCCGTATGCTGTGATACCGTATTAATATTGCACATTGATCTAGGAACAAATAATCAATATCATCAAGAAATAATCAACAAATAACTCAAAAATGGTTTTAATCGGAACCAGAATGATTTCCTATCTGTATGTTCAAAAAAACGATGAATAGTTACAATAACAATGTCAAGCAATTGCTTGAATCAATGAGAAATTCAAAAACCTTAGGAGGTCATTCAAATTCAGTGAGTGAGTCTGGCTTAACTAACTACAAGCCATTGGTTCACACTCAGTTAACCACTTGACCAAAACCCTAATTGACTCACCAAACCTTAACTGAATTCGGAGTGAAATAAATGACTGAATCTCAACTGAAGGAGATCAAACACATGTCATAGCAAGCCAACCATCAAGTGCTAGTGCTCAATGACTTCAATGAACCCTGATGAGGTTAACTGAAGATGAAGTCATCATCAGAAGTTGGTGGAGGTGCCCCTCTTGACTCCAGATCATTAAATAATAATAAATAATCATTAAATAATATATTTAATGAGAGGAGGCACCTTAACTAACTGGTTGAACTGATTGTAACCACCAGTTAGCAACTAGGTGCATTAATATCACTCAGATCACCCCCGGAGTGCTCTAGTTAGCCTCCTTGACTATAGGAGAAGGCTAAGTTAGCCTCCTTGACTGTAGGTAGGCGTGGGTGTGACTAGATGATGTCAATTAATGCTCCATTGATGTCAATTAATGTCAATTATACTTAGGATAGTGGTTTAACTAGGCCAATTTGACCAAAAAAAGTGTGTATGGTGGTAAATGTCTCCAACACTCAATTAGTATCACTAATAAGTTAGACTGTGTTGGCTTCCTATAAAATGGACATATAACCACAAAAAAGGAACTATCATTTTACTTGTTTTCTTGATCCAATTTAAGAGCAGACAATCAACAAACCTGCATAATGTCTAGAATCCATGAGATTTTGTAGTATGGTGTATCATTTATGGATTTTGAAGCAATTTGTTATTGAAAATTTGCATATATATGCTGTGTAATTTAGTGTATCTTCTTACTTATTAAATTTTTTCCCAAGTCAACTCCTGCGTTTATCGAGATAACACTCAACTCTTATTCTTTCTCCATGTCTAGTCATACTACGAGTTGGGGCTGAGGTTAACATAGGCTTGCTGTAACTGAGGGATTAACCATATGTCTAGATGGTTTCTTTACAATGTAAGAAAGCATTCAAGCTCAGAAGAAAGACATAGAAGCTTGGAAAGATGCAAAAAAGGCAAAGTCTTACTTGTTAGAAGAGCGTGATAAAGCTCAACAAGAGGCTTCAAGTGCAAATCAACAGGTATAAGCTAAGTCGTTTGTATCCCACATTGAGGTATATTCCAATCACTTTATTTCAGTTATCCTGCCATGAACTGTATTTCTTTTCCATGTTCTCTATATCTTCATTATAATGGCTAGCATGTCATTGCAATAGGTGGCGTCGCTTTTGGATATCAATAAGTGATTCCAACAGTACAATACTAGCTTGTAGCATTATAAAAACAAACTTCAAAGTGATGTTGATACTGTTGCAGAGCCCATATCCAGAATACAAAAATAAAAATCAACTATGATGGAAACTCTCAGTAGATTAAGAGGCCACTCTGCTACAGTTCAGGACGAGCTCACTGTAACTAAAGTGAGTATGTATTTCTGCAAACAATTCAACCTTGATATTGAATGTTTCTTTTCTGTAAAATAGATATATTATTTATTGATATTCATTCTAGGAAGTATCTTTCTTTGAGTGTGCCTTACTTTCATCATGAATATAATACTCTCATTCTTTAGATATGGCACTGAAAGCTACTTCAGGGCACTTAAAACTACCTTTTCCATGGAAAACCTCACAATAAAACCATGGAGTACCTCTATGTGATCCATGGATGGAAAATGGGGTAAATTGTCTGTGCATATTACTACACCTAATATTTAGGGACTCTAGAGAGACTAAACCATCTCTTGAGAGGACTCATGTGTGGCTCAAGGTCACTCGAGCTAACCTCCGGGGCTCAAAATTTTAAGGACATGGGAGTGGGTGGGCTTTGATCCACTCACATGTGTAGTGACAATATCATTTGATATAATATTTTTGGGTGCAGCCACATATTTGAGAAATTCCTCAAGGTTACCCCATGGATCTAGGAACAACCCCCATTGGATTTGAACATTACCCACTGGTGAAAAACTCCTTTCTCTTCACTAGTGGATCTAACCATTTTGGGGAACTTAAAGATGCTTACTCTCTCAAAGATTGTTATAAACAATGAGACTATTTTTCAATCTGGACAACAAAACTTCTGATTAAAATCTTTAATCATTTTATCCTTTGCAAATTGACTTCCATAAAGATGCTTTTTCTGCAGATGGACTTATTATCTATTCGTGTGTGTTTTGCAACAATCCTAGTTTGTTTTGTGGTTTGATTACATGGTAGATACCACCCAATTGTAAAATCATCAATATATAAAGCAACCTCCAAATACAAAAACGTTCTTCACAAAATAGGGCATGAACCATGTGAATAACCTTCCAAGTGGACCAACTCAATGAGTAACCTCCAAGCATGCAATATCTCTCATGGAATGGTGGATAAAAGAGTGTAAGAATGCTTGAAATGATCACTTTCACCTTTAGTAGGGATAAACACTACCCTTATGCATGTGTCTCCAAGGGTGAATGTTCCTCAAACAATGAGAGAAGGCCTTCTTCTAAAAACAAACCAGTACACCAAGGTGAATTGGCCCTCTTTAGGGCTTTCGCTTTATGCACAGAGGCACTTAATGCACACCAAAGTTGGGATTTTAGGGCCAAATGGGGTTGTTACTTCTCTTATGCACATGTCCAAATATTTTTAGGGTTGTTTTGTGATCTACGGCTGCAAGGAAAACAACCAAAGACTGCTATTTGCTACTGATCTCCTCCAAGAGATTGCCAAGAATCAACTGAAGCGCACCCAAACTTGGTTTATAGGGTCTGAAATTAAATGATATTTTTTTTATTTAGGTTTTATTACACTGCTTTTGTGGAGAAAAAGAACCCTGAAGTCATGATACTGCTATAAATTGCTGATTAGGAGGTTGGAATAGCCATTATTGAAGGTTTGAGGCTGTTGGAGTACCGAGGTATGCTCTTTCTATCCATATCTGTGCCCAGAATTGTTTCTTAATGCCATTTCAACCCTCAAATTCAACCCAATATTTCTCAAATCCTTTTCCTCGATTGTTAAACACTTTTCGTAGGGTTATTCATGCCCAGAACTACCTTTTAACCCTCCAATTTGGCCCATATTTAGAGGTAGGCCTGTTTGGTCATGGATACGTGCACAAGGGTGCCCAAGATGCTTAAATAGGGCTACTTCATACCCTTTTTTACTGTCAAACGTGTTTGTTTGTGCCAAAAATTCATGTCGATGCTTCTATAAGGCATATGCATGAGATTTTAAGGTTGCTTTCACCCACAAATTTCTCATTTTCATAGCCAGAATTGCAAAGACCACCTCCTACTTCCATTCATCATCATCTTTCAGGGCTGCAATGTGCCTAGGTATGAAATTTGACCTAATTATAACTGATTTGAGATGCTTTATTGTTTGTTGTGACCTCCAGAATGCTCCTATGGAGAACCTCCTGCAATGAACAATCAAAATGCACGATATAACATAAATATTGGAGCACAAAAGAGATTTTATTGATCACGGGCCACTTCGAGGGGGAAATCTCCTTTGAGAAATCTCAATACAAAATAACTCTTCAATGCTTTCATTAGCCTCAACACATACTTATATACTAAGTCTAATCTAAAAAACTATTACTCCACATGAATGTGGGATAATGCAGCCTATTAAATAGACGACTTAACAACTATTACTTACTCCCCATGAATGTGGAATAATACATCATTATACTAATGGGACGAATTATAAAGCATATGCGTCCGACAAAATATACCGACAATGTAAAGAGGGGGGTTGACACAGGTTATTAACATCCCCTCCCTCTTAGAAAAAGATTTGTCCTCAAAGCTTTAGATGTGGAAACTGTTGTTGAATCTGAAGGAGCGGTTCCCATGTAGCATCCTCTGGTTGCATGTCATTCCACTGAATTAAGACCTCTATGATGGCTTGAGAGGGAAGCTGATGAGCGTGCTTATTGAGGATGGCCTCTGGTTCCAAAATGATGGAGCCTTTCGTATCCATCTCTGGTAAAATAGTTTGTGCTTTGATGTTGGAGTGAATCACTTTCTTAAGACAAGAGACATGAAAGACTGGGTGAATGAGAGAAGGAGGAAGTTCCAATTTATTAGCAACAGACCCAATCTTTTGAAGAACTTTATATGGCCCATAGAACTTTGGAGCCATCCTCTAATGTCCTTTGAGTTTTAGGGAGGATTGCTTGTAAGGCTGTAAAAGAAGAAAAACCATATCACCGACTTGAAAGGTACACTCAGAATGGTGTTGATAAACTCGCTGCTTCATGCGATTTCTTTCCATGTGAAGATTCTCTTGCAGAATGTGAAGAATCTGATCACGATTGCGCAGGACCATGTCAACTGCCTGAACTAGTGAGCTATGAGGGGTGTATGGAAGGAGCATGAGGGGTGGATTCCCATAAACAGCTTCATAAGGAGTCATTTTAGATGTAGTATGGTAGGAATTATTATACCACCATTCAGCGAGAGGGAGCCACTTTTCCCATTAGTTTTGTTGCTCAGAGGTGAAGCAACAAAGATAATTTTCCAAGCATTTGTTGGTGACTTTAGGTTGACCATCTGTTTGTGGGTGATATCCTAAACTCATTTTCAATTTGGTTCCAGTGAGGCGAAAGAGTTCGGTCCAAAAATGACTTGTGAAAGTTGCATCGTGGTCTAAGACAATGGAAGAAGGGATGCAATGAAGACAGGATATCTAGTCCATGAAAATTTATGTGACTGAGGAGGTAGTATATGGATGGCTGAGAGTACAAAATTAACTATATTTGGAGAGTCGATCAACCACAACCAAGATTACGGTCTTCCCTCCAGATTTAGGGATCCCGTCCATGAAATCCAGTGAAATATCTATTCAAATCCTTGTAGGGATGGGAAAGGGTTCGAACAAGCTAGGGAGGAGTGTAGTTTCACTCTTGTGGCACTGGCAAGAATCACATTAAACAACCATCTGTTGAATTTCGCATTTCATTCACTTCCAAAAGAAGTTATGTCATGCCCTCTAATACATTTTGAGGAACCCAGAGTGCCCTGCCGTTGGAGAAGCATGGAGTTCATAGAAGACATCCTAGTGAAGATCTATGCACTAGGGAAGCACCAAGTGACCCTTGTATCACAGAGAAGAACCATCCCAAGAGTAATGCGGTACACGAGAAGGATTACTAGCCAACTGTTGGATGATTTCAGATAAGAAAGAGTCATTGACATATCCTTGTTGAACAGATTGTAACCAATTTAGAATAGGCATAGAAATAGTTGAAAGTGAAGCATGGTCATCAAATGTGCGAGAAAGAGCATCCACCACAAGATTGTCCTTAACCTTCTTGTAAGTGATCTCGTAGTCATAACCCATGAGTTTGCTAGCCCATTTTTGTTATGTTAGGGATGAGACTCATTGTTCCCGGAAATATTTTAGACTCTGGTGATCAGTCTTGATGCAAAAATGATTCCCTAAGATGTATGGATGCCACTTTTGTATGACATGCAAAATAACCATCATTTCATTCTTATATGTAGAGGTGGCTAAATTATTACCAGATAGGGATTTATTGGTGAATGCAATGGGATGTTCATATTGGAGGAGGACATCACCAAGTCCATTGTTGCAAGCATCACTCTCAATAGTGAAGGGCTTGGAAAAATCAGTCATAGCTAGAACAGGTGTGGTACACATAGCTTGTTTCAGTTTCTCAAATGCACATGCAGCAACAAGTGTCCATGCAAAAGGATCGTTTCACAGTAGATTTGTTAATGGAGCTGTAATATTCCCATAATCCTTGAAAAACTTGTGGTAGTAGCCAGTAAGTCCCAAAAAACCATGAAGGCTCTTCAAGGTCTAAGTAGGTGGCCAATTATTCATGGCATCAATTTTGGCAGGATCGAAATGAACCCCTTGTGCTGAAACATTATTCCCAAGATACTCTACTTCCTTCTTCCCAAAAACAAATTTAGATTGTTTGGCACAAAGATGATGATCACAGAAAAGTTGCATTACAAGATCTAGATGTTGGATATGCTCAGCCCAGGTTTTACTATAGATGAGGATATCATCAAAGAAGACCAAAATGAAGTTTCGCAAGTAGGGCCGAAATATTATATTCATCAATGAATGGAACATGGAAGAGGAATTTGTGAGGCCAAATGGCATGACCAAAAATTCATAATGGCCATCATGTGTGCAGAAAGCAGTTCTAGGGATATCATCCGCATCGACCCGAATTTGGTGATACCCAGAATGAAGATCCAACTTGGAGAAAAAATGAGCACCATGGAGCTCATCCAAAATATCATCAACAACAGGAATTGGAAACTTATCCTTAATTGTGATGTGATTAAGTGCTCGAAAGTCGATTCAAAGGTGCCATGACCCATCTTTTTTCCAGACTAGAAGGACTAGTGAAGAGAAGGAACTAGTGCTAGGGTGAATAACACCTTGCTTGAGTAAGTCATGAAAAATCATCTCAATTTCTGTCTTGTGGTGAAATGGGTAGCGATAGGGCCTGATGTTTGGAGGGAAATTTCTAAGAAGGAGCGGAATACAATGTTCCTTAGGTTGGGAAGGTTGCAATCCCACTGGATCAACAAACACACATTCATATCGATCCAAAATTTGTTGGAGATTCAATGGAGTAGTTGAGACTGCTACATGTTGCATCTGAATGAAATGGAGTTGAGCGATGACACCATGTGAACTTTTCTTAAGAATATTTTCCATCCTATGCAAACTGATGAGGCTAAGAGACCTTGGTTGTAAGCCCCGCAATGTGTGTTTGGTACTATTGATTGAGAAATGCATCCAAAGTTTAGCAAAATCCCATAAAATTGGTCCAGGTGTGCGTAACCATTGAGCGCCCAAAACCAAATCACATCCACCTAAGGGCAAGGAAAACATGTCAGAGCGCAAGTTATAATCCCCCATAGAGATGTGCACATTATGAAACTTCCCTTTGCAAGGTAAGGTGCCCCCATTGGAAATCATGACTTCAAAGCTGGAGCAAGGACGGATGAAACAATATGTCTGTTTGGCAATCCTTGGGTCAATGAAGTTGTGAGTGCTACAAGAATCAATGAGTATTGTAAGAGGGAGTTTTTTGAAGAACCCTATGACCTGCATGGTTTTCGGGGTTGTGTCTCCGGCTAAGGCATGGAGAGATATCTTTGGTTGGTTGTCTGGAGCAAGAAGTTGTTGAATGTCACCATCATCATCTGTGGGATCCTGAGCATCATAAAAAAATTTATTTGTGGGTGGAGAATCCACATCCAAGATTTATATCTTTTGCTCAACACATCTATGTCCCTGGTTGAATTTATTTTCATAGTTATAACAAATCCCTTTTTCTTGACGTTCCCGCATCTCTGCTTCAGACAAATGCTTGATAGGAGTGGTTCTAGGGGCTGGTGGATTTTGGGTTCTTTGAGGAACCATAGGTTTGAATGGAACAAGAGTGGATTTGGAGCATTGTTGAGCTTGGATCTTATCCTCTGCTAGCTTAGCCAACCCAAGGGCTTCCATCATTGTGTTGGGGAAGAACATTTTAACCTTAGAGCGTATTGCATCCTTCAAACCACTAATAAAAAAACTGAGTTAGAATGCATTCGGCAATCCCTTTGTGTGATTGATGAGTTTCTCAAATTCTATCTAATACTCTTGTACAGTGCCAGTTTGGTGAAGTTTGGTGAGTGCTCTTGTGAAGTCATCAAAAGCACTAGGACCAAATCATTGCAAGAGGAGTTGGAAAAAATATGTCTAATTTGGCTTGGCATGAGCCTTGATGTACCAACGAAACCATTGAAGTGCTTCATGTTCCAAATGAAAGGATGCAAGGGGGACTTTATTGACATCAAAAGTGTTATGCAAACTTAAATATTGTTTTTCCCTATAAATCCATCTAGTTGGATCATCACCATTGAAGCGAGAAAAAACCAGCTTCGGCCCACGGAAGTTGCTAAACAATGAGAACCAAGTGTGTGCAGAAGACTCAGGATGGCGGTAGTTGTTCATCGGTGAATGCTGAAGTTCGAGGTTGAAATTTTTTTGATCTAGATCCTTAAGTTTGTACTTGATGGCAGCAAGTTCTTCTTCCATTTGTTTATTTGCTCAGGCGCGGGTGACAAACATAAGCAGTTTTTTTTTTCTCAGGCAATGGGTAGAAAAACAAAAATGGAGAGGGTTTTAGAAAAGGATATTTTTTATTTGGGAAAAATATGGGGGGATAATTGGAGTTTTACATGGTTTTTGACACTTTTTTAGGGACAAGAAGCATAAAATGGGAATTTCAGAGGTGGGATGAAGGAATTGGAAATTTGGCAGAGAGAGACAATGAAGCAGAAATTGAAAATGAACACCATGGAAAAATTTCAAGGCGATTGGGTGAGAATCAGAGAAGTTATGACAAATTCTAAAAATTGACAAATGTGGAATGTCGACCTTGAGGAAGTGAAATTGGGTAGAAGGGCCTCAATCAAGGAATATGCAAATTGGGAACACGGCGATGACAATGAAATTTCACGGAAAATGGAGTGAAATCAAGGAAGATATGGCTAAAAGAACTGATTTGTAGAAGTGCTAGAAGTTGCGTTTTATCAACAAGACATGGAGTAAATGATCTATGACAATTCTAAAATTCTGCACATTATCAACTGTAAATAGAGATGGACCCCAGGTATATTTGGATTCCTATTGGTTCAAAGGTAGTCACTCGGCCACCAAGGCCATCTCATGCTTTAGTATTGGGGCAGTAACTCTCACTTCACAGCGCAGTTAAAACTGCTAACCACTTGGCCAAAAACGACAGCTCTTTGGTTTTCCTCACGGATGGGAATCTAGTCAATTTGGTGAGGGTCATTTCCCTTTTTGCTTGGAAGGTCCTCTCAATGGCCAACTACTTCAGGGTTCCTGTGGTACTCCTCACAATGATTTTTAGGGCTATGCCCCAGTCCTTCCCACAGTTAAGCGGATAGGGTTTAATCCCTGATTCGGATGAATAATATTGCTGCAATGAGAAGACCAACTGTAAGGTGCACAGAGCCAAGAAGCATGATAGAACTTTTTTTTCTTGAAATTCCACCCAACAAGACCAAGAAAGTGCTCTGATACCAGATTTGGAGAACCTTCGGCAACGAATAATCAAAATGCACGATATAACAGACATATTAGTGCACAAAAGAGATTTTATTTATCACAGGCCACTTCGAGGGCACAACCTCCTTTGAGCAAGCTCAATACAAAATAAATCTTCGATGCTTTCATTATCCTCAATGTATACTTATATACTAAGTCTAATATAAACAACTATTACTCCACATGAATGTGGGATAATGCAACCTATTAACTAGACGACTTAACAACTATTACTTACTCCCCATGAATATGGGATAATACATCATACTAATGGGACAACTTACAAAGCATATGCATCCGACAAAATAAAGAGGGTGGTTGACACGGGTTCTTAACAGCTCCTAAAGTGCTCAGATTTGTCCCTTTCATGGTCATACTTGATTCTAGAGTTTTTTATGCCCATAGGACTGCCCAACACTTCTCCTAGTGTGCTCATAACTGAAAATGAAAGGGCTCACTGCTGTTACACTCCATAGACTGCCCAAATTTCAAAAGCAACTCAGAATTTCCTAGATTTGATTTCAAGATTACAATCATGACAACGTCACCCCTGGAGAGTGTGATTAGAATCATCGGTGGACACCCATATAAAATGGAGGGTAACACTTCCAACTGTGTACTCAAATGTGAAATTAGATCATTGATTGGACTACTCTCTAGAAACTGCTAAAATATAATTTTTAGAAGTAACAACCTCTTAGATTTTCCTAAAAAATCAACTTGTACATATCTTCCCAAAGGGTATTCAAAACCATGATAATATCATGCAAAATATGACACAGAATCTCACCTTGAGGATTCTCTTAGAAAGAGGGACTTGAATATTAGGATATATTTGCTTTAGTTGAAAGGAATACATATATTTGAGTAGCCATGTCTATTGCATCAGTTTTTGGTTGTCCCTTATACTAGATGAATGTAAATACTATTTTTCTAAATATTACGATTAAAGAATAAATATACATTAATTAGCTAAGAGATTTTGAGGTGCATGGGATATTATATTTTGGGTTTCTCCAAAAGTGTTTACAACATGCTAGGGGTGTGCCTCATGTGATGTGGGGTGCATTGTGGAACCCTAGCCCGATATTTTATCGTATATTGCTATGGTTGATTGGCATTTTGGATTCTCAATTAAAAACAAAATACAACCTGCACTGCTACTATCCCAAGGACCTTTCCTTACTCCATAAAATAACCCCCTTAGTTTCTCTTTAATGATGACCAAATTCTCCATTTGTCTCTCTTTTCTTGAATGATTGGAAGCCTGTAAGGTTTAAGCTATGGCCATGGATCTGATTTGATAAGAACATTGGAATGAAGGTACTACAACTTTTTCCACAAATAGAAATAAGTTTCTTGCTAGGTACAAGTCCCATACAATGAGACATGGCACATTTTTCCATTCCTTGAGCTCTTTTTGTCTCATCAAACTTTTCAAGCATTCTTCAACAGAGTTCCCAACCCATCTATTTGTCACTCTTGTGAATTGCTCCACTTCTAACCAAACCTATTTTGTATATTTGAACATTTGACGAGAAAATGTTCTATTTATTTTTCATCTTCTCTAAGTGGCACTTGTTTTAGTTCATTTTAACCACCTTTGTTAAGGATTGAAATAACTCCATTTCTCAAATTTGGAATTCAACGTTCGCTATACTTAATAAATATTAGGATCACATAGTACTGTGCAAAGAGTAAAATGTTAATGACTCATAAATTTCAAAAACATTCCTTGAGATCACTTGGTATTAACACATTGTGGTGAAACATAATCCTTCAAAAATTACTTTAATAAAAAAAAATATCAAATCAATTCCAATCGTGTATCATTAGTAAGTGTCAAAATTTTCTTAGAGTCAAGTGCTGATATAAATTTTCTAAGTGTCAAAATCATACATAACAATCATTTCAAGCTCTGTACAAGTCCTATTTTCGCTTGAAAATAAAGGTATTTCTGAACTGAGGTTTCTTGCAATCATTTTTTCCAAGCTTTAGCATCATTATATATTGTGTTGATGAATTAAAATTACAGCAGTACCCTCTTATTGCAATATGGTGTAAACAATAGTTATTTTTCTTGAATATCATTGTATTCACATTTAAGGACATGTCTTCATGTCCTCTTATCATGGATCTCTTAATGGAGTATGATTAAATATCAAACCTTAAACAAACATAACGGTTGCTAGGGAATAGTTATTTTTGCAATCCCATTAAGCCAATTTCTTGAGTTTTGTTCAAAATTCCTAGAAAAGGTTTATGGATTTCATAACTTGTTTGATCATATATTGTGAACTTATACAATCTATCACCCTTTGCCGACCATTAGATACCCAAAGTTGTGTATTGATTTTTTTTTATCATTATAGAGGACTCTGTAAGTTAGGTTCCCAAATTCTTAAAGGGTGCTAGCTCAGTGGAAGAGGGTCTACCTTACAAGCAGGAGGTTGGTGGTTCGATTCCTCCATGCCCTAATGATATTATAATATTAGTTAAAAAAAACTAAATTAGTAACCAAAAAAAAGAGATAAGTGATGAAACAAAATGACCAAAATTTGTATATAAAATTACTAAAAACAACTAAATTAATGACCAAAAAATGAGAGATGTGAAACTGGGCATTAAAAAGGATGCAATGCGTGGCACTAATGATGAATCCAAACATGGCGTTGATATGGTAGAAAAATAAGACGTGAAAATAGGCATTAAAAATGATGCAACACATGGCGCTAATGATGAAGCCAAACATGGCGTTGATATGGCAGAAAAATAAAATGTTACTTTGGATGCAAAACATGATGCTAAATAGGAAGCAAAATATGGTGCAACAATAGAAGAAATATTTGGTGTCATTTTGGTAGAAAAACACGATGCAAAAAAGGAAGAAAAAATTGGTGCAAATTTTGAAGCGAAAATTGGCACATATTTGGAAGTAAAACATGGTGCAAAATGGGATGCTAAAGTGGTAGCAAAAATGGATGCAATATTGGATGCTAACATGGTGCTATTAAGGATGCAAATGTGTTTCTAACAGGGATGTCATTTAAGAATCAAAATAAGACACTCGCTAGGAAGCAAAATAGGATGTTATTTAGGAAGCAAAGTTGGACACTATTCTGGAAGCAAAAAAATAGACGCTATTTTGAACATCATAAATGATGCTATCTAGGAAGCAAAAAAAGACGTTTTTTGAGATGCTTTAAGTTTTTTCCATGATGCGTCCCATTTAGCATCTAGTTTGATCACCTAATGTACAAAAAAATTACACTAAAAAGGGACGCTAAATGGGAAGCTAATTCCAGGATTTGTTGTAGTGAAAGTGGAAGGGTTCCAAGGTAATAGCTAAGATAAGTTTATTAATGTCCAAAAAATGACTAACACTAGGTCAACAAGATTTCTCAGTGCATAAATAGTGATGCATAGTTAGACTATGAAGACCTCTCCTGTGGAAGAAAAAAACATAGCTATTCTATATGACCTAGGTGGAACTATCGAAATTGGAAAAGAAATCCAGTGCTTTAGGTCTCATTTTGGGGTTCTCTTTCTGCCTTTCCATTTGTAGCTCAATATTTGAGGGAAATAAGAAGTGTAATTTAGAAGTGATAATATTATTTAAAAAGAGACATCAATAAGAAGAAAAATAAGAGGTGGAATTCCTTATTGCAGGTTGATTAGCCAAGGGTACTATGATTCTTCTCCTGTTTATTAATCTTTTCTATCTGATATTTTCCTGGGATGTCTTTTCTGTCTGATATAAAAGTTGTTCAATTTCTTCATGATTTATACTCCATCATTTTCAATCACCAAGGAAATGTCTTCTTCATTGACTATCTGAATGATAACATCCCCTTCTGCTTCTTTTATATAATTTCCTTTTGTTGGTGTTGCTTTCTTTTTTGAGTTCTCACATAGAATACAAGGTGTATTGTTGAGTGAAAATTCTTCCCTATCAAGAGTTACAGTCTTGGTTTTAATTTTTTTCTGTCATTCAACTTTTTTTTTTCCATTCTGTCTCTTATCCTTAAATTGATTTTGCTTATATTTCTCTTCCTTTGTTGACTCTTTTGGGAATTTCATGGAACAAACTTAACTGTATGATTACACAATGACATGTATTTATGGACTTTGCATATTTTTCCAGGTTGTGTACTTATATTTTTTTGGAATCCTCAGGTATATCGCTTATAATTCATGGATATGTGTTCTTGGTTGCATCTTACTTTACAACAAAACTGCAAAAAAATAGGGTCAACCCACCATGCTAAACAGGGTAATCTAGCGGTTGAAATTGAAGCTATTGAAGACCTTGAGGTCAGTGTTTTGTTTTTTTCATTTAGTCTCTTTTTCTCTTTGATAATACATAACTGTATTTTTTTACCACTATTAACTGTAGCCAAGATTGATCTTGTAAGAGATTGGAGGAGTAGGGTTGTTATTTCAAGATGTTCTTGCAAATTTGAAGAGTACAGTCTGGAAGGAGTGCCCCATTTTTAATTGGTCGAAGTCATCTTTATTGTCAATTATTGGTAAAAGTAATATTTAGTAGTACAACTATTTGGAATAGATTAGCATGTTGAAGTCTTCTTATATTTAAATAATGGATTCTAAAATGGACTTATGTTTCATATAAAACTTTGAGTGACCTTTATTTTTAAGAATATTAGTAGAAGCATTGTTAGTATTTTGGGACATTGTTTTTGAGTTTATGAATTTTCATATTTTTAATTAAATAACATAGTAATGGATATGTATGTGTCCAACAACATGTTTCTTCCCTTTAACTTAGCTGGAATTCACACTATTCCTCATTTTCCAACCTTGGTTAATGGAATAACAGAATATTGATCATAGGAACACTAACTAGGTCTTCATGTGACTGGTATGGAACCTGCTGTAATCCTTCATATACACAAACCATTCGAATGGAAAACATCATCTTAGGAATTTTATTCATCGCTCATGATGAGTCTGCATGTGATTGGTTATGGCCTTGCAAAGAACATTATAACAAGATAGGTGTGACAAAAAAAAACCTTAATATAAGGAAAAGTCCATTTAAACTCTTCAAGAATAAATATATGTTCATAAAGTAATAAAGAAGATAAAAATGCATCTTGAGTACCAACCTACAACAAGAATCTAGGCTTCCCTAATACATGGTTCATCTTCATTACTCTAGGAGACTAACTTTTCCAAGCGGTTGTTGATTTCTCTCTCCTTTTGGGAAAAGGTCAAATATGAGGGGAATCCTTGTGGAGAGTAGGGAGCATCGTCCTTTATTTGGTAGAGGTGTTTCTCCTCTTTAATATTTGAATGATAATATTTTATCTGAAAACACAACCTCATAGATAGGGTGGGCTGGTTTTGAAATAAAAATTCAATCATAGGCCTTGTGGAAGTAAATCTTCAATATATGGGCATCCTAGAAAAAATCCCTCACGAATCCCTAGCCCACTCCATGGTATCCCTTGATGAGATCATTGTACCCAAGAAAAACCCTTGCATAACCTGTATGTTCCTTCTAAACAATATTATTAACCCAAAGAGGTATTTCCTTGGCCAGGTTCTTATACGCCACTCCTAGAAATGTAATATGTCTCCACCTCCCTATGGAGTCTCTCTAAGCATTCTTGGGAATCAGCTTAATCAGTGCTTGCTTAAGTTATCAAGAAGAATGATTTATATGCCAAGTAGAAAAATCATACCCTACTATATCCCACATCACCTTGTATAAATCACAAGGAAACCCATTTATACTCCGGGACTTACCATTTTGCATTGAGCATAGGGTAGAAAAGAGCTCTTCCTTTGAGAACGCATTGTCTAACCTGTCCTGGTCCCCAATAAATACCTTGTGAGGAATCACCTTATAGAAGGAATTTCTAATAATCATAATCGAGTCTGTCAGAGAACAAGGTGAAAAATATTCTAGAAATGAAGTCGAAACATACCTTTGATCTAAGTAGGGTTTTATTCAAGAGAATCATGAGATATGTGTTAAATATGAGCCTTGAAGACCTAGGAATGTTGCAAAATTTTGAAATGCTTGTTGTATTGGTAAATAGTCTCAGTATCTCATGGAAAATGGGGATTGGAATTGCTTCCTCCACTTGATTGTTCCAATCTTAGGGTTCAATGGATACAATGGCTACACTTCTCTACCTTCTTGAGAAGTTTTCAATTTGTGACCATCAATTATGACTAATTCAACATTCACTACAATGGATAACTTCGTGCGAATGTAAACCACCCTAGATGCTCCAATAGATGGATCTTCAGAATAAATATTACTTCTAAATTCACTAATTGATTCCCCTCATTATTTAGTGGTTGTGAATATTAGTATGTGCTCCTTTGTGTAGTCTAGTTTTTTGTTGTAGATAAATTAGTGTAGGGTTTTCTTTCATTCTCAAATTGTAGGTTTAGGAAAGCAGAGATACCAAGGTCAACAACAAACAGGAATAATAAACCAAAGAAACACAATTTTGAATTTTACCTTGGAGAAACCCTTGCTGGAAACACTCTACCACTAAATTTACAAAAGTGTCTGAGTCTTCAATTATTCACTATCTATAGTATAAATGACAAAGAGGCTTACTATGAAGCAAACATTTATTAGAGACTAGATTCCAAATTGATGCAACAGTATGTTCTCTTTTTCTTTGCTCTGTTATGATCACTTTCTCTCCTTCCATTTCATCAATATATTTGAATACCCAAAATTACTTGAGAATGCAATCATGAGAACCCTAGAATACTTTCATGTGTCCATTTTAAGTATTCTACCATGGTGATTCCTCTTCCAACAAAATGGAATTAGTTTTGATACAGGTTCATTGACCTAACTAATGGTTGGTAACATCCAATTGAGATAGTGTTGATGTGGCATTGGTTTGGATCGTTAAGGGCTTTCAATGAATTCCAACTGTTGGTTCACATGTGAAGTTTTTGTGATAGTTCAATGGTTCTTTTTCGCAATGACCTATCTTCATACCTAGTGTTTTTTTATTTATTTTGTCCTAGCCTGTTTTTTGGATTTTATTATTTTAGTTCAATGATCCAATTCTAATCATACTTTCTGTCACATGCCCCAATTTTCAAACATCTCATGTTTTAAGAAAAATTATGTTATATTTTATTATAAAGTTTTTAATTAATGACCAAGTGGGGTCAAGGATAATTGAATGTAATTGTTGAATATTTTATTAATACATAAATGAAATATGAGACAACAGCTTGGGGAAGCTGTTAAATGAGTGTTTTAATGGTCACTTGGTGGAGAAGGCTGGGTTTAGAGTATATTGACACTTGGAAGCATCCTCAAACTACTTCTAGCTATTGAAGGAGGAAAATTCCCTATTTTTTTGGTCATGTTCCCCAAGAAAGTGGAACAAGAGCAGGTGGCTCATTAAGTGAAAACTGAACCAAAAGACCTAGGCATGATAATAAAAATTCCCATTGAAGAGAGGTGAGGATGCTCATTCTGGACTTGTGAACATTCTATGTGAATGAAGTGCACAAGAAAAATTGATGGAGGGGACTAGCTGAAGTATGTTTTGAGTGAATAGTGATGAAGACCTGAACAAGTGCAGCTATTCTAAGCTGAATCCATACTATTGTACGTAGAACATATTTACTGCAGAACACTCAGTAGAGTTGCAGAGGATTATTACACTACATATCTCACCCAGTACTTCCACCAGGTGGACCAGGAGACAAGCTCGGGGGTCTTGAGATTTGCAGTTCAGCTTTTCTCCAGGAGTTGGTTAAGAGGAACAAGTTCCTTAAGTTGTTGTCGCCTCATCTATATTTCCAGGTTTTACTTGATATATATAGCTTTCTAAAATGTTTATTGTTATCTGAAAAGTTTAAGTTTAAGCAATGATATGTTATGATACTATTCTGATGCTCCTAGCGTTAGTTAAAAGAAATAATTTTACTGTGAAAGGATAGTTAAATGCTAGAATAGATAGGTTAGGGTAATTGATTAGAAGAATTACTAGTTTTACTGATAGATAAACAAATACCTAACAGTATTTTTCCACATCTTTTATAAAGGTGGTACTCTAGTACAGTAGGTTAGATTAATTTTAGATAAAGAATCGAATGAAGTATGCATGAATGTGAATTATTATCTTCTACAAGTTCATATGTGTGATTCATATGTATGTTTTCATTTTTATTTAGATGTCTTTATTTAGTGAGAGTACTTGAAAAATATAAACAAAGTTGTTTAGGAAAGATCGAGAAGTATAGGTTTACTTAGTGTGTGTAATTGTTTACAGAGTAGATAGACTATTTATTATAAGTCTATTATTATAATAATCCATTGTTATTATAAAAACACAAATTAAATAACCAATATTAACTGAAAGAAATAGTAAACAAAGCTAGAAATATACTATAATAAATTCATCTAAGTAAAATGCAAACTAGGATAACATTATAATTCAATACGAACTAAGTATTTTAAACTAAGGGAATTAGGTTTTATGAATAAATGTGTTTAAAGAAACTCTAAAAATATAAACAACATTACCACCTCTTTTACTACGAGAGGGGTTATTCATTTCAACTATAAAACAAATTAAAGATTACTTACTTCAATTATATAATCCTAAGTATCGAACAAGTAAATAAATAAATTTAATATGTTCTCCACAATAATAATATTAAAATTGTGTGATAAACAAAAAGTGGGAGAAAGTAATTAACAAGATTTTTTTCAACATATAATAAACCAGAAAACACAATAAAAACTTAGGTTGGATAAACAACCATTTTTTTATTTACCTACTGAAGTAAATAATATCTGACAGTAAAAATCAAACCATCTTCTAGAAAGTGACTCTGTGAAATTTTTCTTTTCTTAAACATAATCAAAATAAAAATCAATTTACAATAACGATACTTCTGTGTAAGATAAATATTAAAATAATTTGAAAATTAAACCAACACATATTAACAATACAGCTTTCCATCTTCTTAAAGAAAAACCATAGTATATATTTTATTTCGAATATATAAATTACAAAATAGTAAGCTTAGTGCTTATCCAATTTTCAAATAGCATTTAAACTCTAAAAATAATCATATCAATTACAGCCCTAAGGCCTTTTATAAACAAAATCACAGCTTAAAATCCTGTATTAAAGAACATAACTATAAACAAAACTACGACTAAGAAGGCCATGATTTCTCAAGCCTCGGCTATGAAAGCCCTAAGCCTCCAACATGAAACAACCACTACGGCTTCAAATAAACTTAACCAGATATCAAAGTATCGGCCACATGGCCTTCCAAAACCTTTTAAAAACACAGTTTACCCACGGCTGAGCCAAAATCCAAAAACCCAATGAACTCCATCAACTAAAAACCAACACCATACACCTCTGCAAGAGGAACCTCAGCGAGACCGAGGCTTACCAGGGTTATGCATAGCATGAAATATGTGCAGCGTGGTATTTGACGGTTGTCAGTACCTTTCTGCAAAAGTTAAGCACCTGCACATTGAAGTCAACAAGTATAAAAAAAAACTCAGAAAAATAATTACTAGTGCAAAATTAAAATCTTTAACTCTGTTTAAAAAAAAAAAATGAGTATCTTACCTCCATTATAGATTTATCGATCGTGTAGAAGTATGAGCACAAACCCTAGCCTCAAACAAATTTACAATGAGCTTCAAGGTATTGCTACTAGAAGAAGGCATACAAGTAGTGTTCAAGTCGAATTCAAAAACCATGGTGAAAAAGAGGCAAATGCGTGTTTAAAAATTGAGTAATGTAAACAATTATCATTTTACCCCTTAAGACCACTCTATGATGAATTCATCTCCGAGCTCGGACTATCAAGTTCACCAATGTATGGAGGATGACACTCATAGAGTCAAGATAATGATAGAAGGGGCATTTAGAGAGTTGGGAAATGGCGATGGAAAGTTCTCACTCACGTCAAGAATAGTGGCCAGCTGAACCTCTTAACATAGTAGAATGACGCAACGACAAAGGGGCTCATCTTCAATGGAGTGACAATCAGGCCATGCATCGATGAGCCTGCACCTCTTCACTCCATAGCAGATCCTTAACATAGTGAGGCGAAAAATATTAAATTTTAGGGTTTTAGTGCAACTTATAATGCAACCAAAGTCAACAAAACCCTAACCAACGAATAACGACCATGTGACTTTGGGAATTTTTTAGCACTGTGGGTTTTATGTTATACTAGAGATCACCGTGGATCAACCTACACACATGAGCAATTTTACAAAGAAACGATGGTTATAAACCTTTGTCTATCTCACATTATCATGACTTGATAATAGTATGTATTTATAACCCTAAACAAGCATATAGAATGATATTAAAACATAAAATAAGGGTTTGTTTTAGTTTTTTACAATCTTAGAATTGGGTAAACCATTACAAGGAATTATTCAACATTAATTATATAAGAAACATTAATATAATAGAAACTATGTCATAGTATAAGACATTGTAAAAATGCTTATTTGTTTTTAATGTTATATGCTTGAAAACTTAGGTTTAGGTTGAGCATGATTTTTTTTGTTAATATAGGTATTAAATTATCATTTAAGAGACCAGTAATTTGTTTATTAATAATATTCTAAGAGGTGAGGATTATACAGAGGTTAAAAAGGATAGGTGTTTATAGGGAATAAATATTCCTCTTTGTATAAAAGCAGTAAAAATTATAGTTTAAAGATGTATATTTTGTATTAGTGCATCTTTATTGGGTAAATACTAGAATGCCTAGTAAACTATCTTGTGTACTAGGTAATAGTTCTATGTATTTTTAACCATCAAGATACTTTATGATTATACTTAGATCATCGGCTTCCTAGGATAACTTAACTCAATGTTGTGAAAACAAATACTATGGAGTTAAAATTAGAATTAAGTAAACAAAAGAATATGCTATACAACTTCATTATAGTTATATACAAGAACTAAGCTGAAAATTAAATGATGAAAGTTAAACGAACAAGTTTTAGTTATAGTGAATTAGAAGAGTAACTGAGCTAAGTTCATATCATAAATAATAAGATCAACGGTACCTCTTTTACTGCTCAAAGTTGTAAAAGAAATAAATTAACTAGCATTTTATTCTATGCTAGTTGAGATTATAATCTTGATCTCGAAAACTAGTAACAAACTTCTCAGTTGTAAAAAAGCTGTAAAAGAAGCAATCTTCACTACATTAACTATAAGCTAAGTAAGCCTCGATCTCAACTGAAGTTCTTTCCTACTTGTCATAAGACAGTAAAACAAACTTAGTACTAGAATTTAAACATATGTTTCAATTCCTGTTATTCCAAATCATAACCTACTAAATCAAATCCTTAACATGAAATTATAAAAAAAAACTAATAAGTTTAGAGAACAAGAGATTAACTAATATTCAGTTCTAGTTTAATACTGCTTGAAAGTAATAGTTAGCATTTAATTGTTCCTAGCCTAGTGACGACTACGAACATTATGTTACATGAAAAATTTTAAATTCTTTTACGAATTTTTGGAGTATTACACTTTCTCATTTTGAGGATTTTTGTTCCCTAAAATATTTAGTTTTGAAGAAGGGTGAGGAAATGATATTTTTTGAAAACATTTGACCTAGCCATTTTTAGGAGTTTTTTCTTTTACTTCGATGATCCAATTTTGGTCATTCTCATTTGGGAGGATTTGTCTACCCTCAAATATTTAGTTTTGAAGAAGATAAGGAAATGATTCCTAGGATTTTATTGTCTCATACCATTTTACCTTCTTATATACCCACATCCCCACCATACATTCCAATTTGCTAAATTTCTTGTTGTACTCTATGAGCAATCTGGTTTTTCTTTGTTGGCACTAAATATTCCTTGACATCCTCTAAAGTATTTGGTGCAATATCCTCTACTCAAGGAATAACTTTCTCCTTAACATCCAACACTGAAGGTTCAATTAGTCACAGTTTATCCACATTAACAGTCAACAAATACATTATCATATATTCATGTTGATTCAATCTTAACAGTCAACAAATACATTATCATATATTCATGTTGATTCAATCTCAAAGCTTTGCCATTGACCGCTTCAATAATTTAAATGGAATGTACTTCAATGGTTTAATATTATTTCCTACCCTTGAAAATGATTCTTTACTTAGCAATGTTATCAAAATCAAATATGTTTTGTGAAAATTGACTCGTTCAACTCGTTTAGAAGACCCACACTCCAAATCAAGTGCCCAAACTCGAAATGGCTGGTTTTGGCTTTAACTAGTATAGAATTACTCTATACTAGTCATAACCAATCGGTTCAATCCAAAACCCATTAGAACTTGCGAGCTTGACCGGGATTGTACCAATGCAATTCATCCGAAATGTTTAAAAATTTGGATGATTGTTTAGTTTGATTTGATTTTAGACTATAGTATAATTAATTTGTGGACTTTGCATGCCATTTAGAGCCTCAATATTGTTGTATTTTGATTCAGATATGTATTGCACTTGTTGTCATTTTTCTATGTTCACACATGTAATGTTATATATTTGAAAAAACTTTGCATATTTGTGTCTAATTATTTCGATTCACATGGATGCACTTGAATATATCTTTTTAATAAAAAAATGAATATTTTAAATACTTTTTGGTGAACTATTTTTTTGTCCATTTTTTTTACTAGAGGTGGATTTGTTTGATATTATCAATGAATTTTATTGCTCTATTCACCTCATGTTTTTTCTGCTCCCTTTTTTCTTGTTGTCCATAAAGAATGCCAAAGGATGGCGAGGTCAAAAAATCAAAACAAGTTTCAAAGGATATTTTTAAGTGGATACATGCAATGCTCATTTATAAGAGTGTTGGATGTATACAACTTGTTCATATGAAGAACACATGAGGATTGGATATACCCCCACAAAAACCGAACAAAGTTATATTGGTAACTTCAATTTGACCATATATCCATGGATGGAGAATTGTGAGTGCTTTAACTTGGTTTCATCTTTTTCCATGATGTTTCCTAGAATATGCAAACCTTGAGCCTCTATATGAGAAAATAGGGAAAACAAAAATAAACCCACATATTTGAGAATAGCTACTTAGTTTCTCATGGCCCTTCATAGTTTTCTTAGAAGGCATGAAAATGCAGAATTTTCCAAGCTCGTCCACAACTATGAATAAGTAATCGTGGACATGCTTTAACAATGGAAATGTTCTAACAAAATCGATGGATATAGTCTCCCATTGTTTGTTGGTTATGAATAGTGGCATATACGATCCAAGCTTCATGTTGCTAGGATTTCGTGTTAATGTTGTACTACAAAGAATACATCCTCTAATAATCTTGGTAACTTGCTCTTGCTTTCTCGGCCAATAAATATACCTTGGTAAGGGTTTGTTTCAATGTGGCCCCTTAGTTGACTCATGGTCCTTTATCTTACTTGGTCTATAGATTATGTTTATTAATTTTTTGTTACCGTGAGTATCTAAATTATAAAAATAAGATTTTAATTTAACATCAGAGACAGATCTAGTTCTGGTCTGCTGCTCCAACTTTTTTAACATTTTAACTTGTCAAAACTATAATGAGCTAAAAAGACCCAAAATTTTAAGTTTTAAGGTTTTTTATTTTTCTCAAAAAACATGAACTCATCAACTTAGCCTTATAAAAAACTATTCATAATGTTATTTGAAATTATTATAAATTATTTCATTTTCACCATTCAAATGCTCTTGCTCTTGCTTATAATGCTCCTCCTCTTGCTTATACGATGACATCATTGGATTTAGGTTTACTAACATTATCTTTTTAAGACAAACTATCGCACTTTTTATTATTAATCGCTTAAAATATCTACCCAACGGAATCTTGATAACTCCAAGAACTTGTGAATCCAAAAATTCATTAGAAAATTTGGGAGATGTATTCAAACAGGGACCGTAACAAACAAATCCTCTTGTTTAAATGCATTCAACTATTGAATTGGAATTGTTTTTATTTGACTTTCTCTTTGCCAAATTGTAATAGCCAAGAGATTGAACAGATGACAGGCGGGTCAATAAAGCCTTGAAACTCAGGATTTCGCGAGTCGTTTTCGGTCATGGTTTATGCTATGCATTATATCAGTCAATATACATGTATATCGTAGGTAGTAGGAAAGGATGATTATTATCTTGCTCTTATGAACCCTATGAGTCATACAGTCAATACACATAAGTCCGAGAAGGCGGCTAGGGACTTTACTCTCGCTACTTCCCTGCTTATAAGTATTCGCTTTGCTTCGCATATTTCCCAATTCAAGTCTTCTAACATTGAGAGTTTTAGCTTTCTGACTGATTTTTTCTTCTCCTTCTCTTCTCCTGCCAATCCATCAGATCTATCAGATATCATATTGTTTGTGTTCGTAGTGTACTCCCGTCACATGTCATATCGTTCACCTTTTAACATGAAGAAGTACAGTATAATGGCTCTCATGATTATGATTTCGTTCCTTCTGATTGCAGGCTGTAACGGCGACAGGTTACTCATGAAGAATAGCCTGTTTAGTGCCCCCGACGACCCCTAGGACTTCGATCCCGAGAAGACCAAGATATCGTTGAGGTTTGGCCCGAGCATTCAAAAGATTATGAAAATTTATTTGTCTGTATCGAACAAGGTCGATGGCCTATTCAATTTAGCACCCAAGGAAGCAGAAACACCGTTGGGACCCAGTCGTAATGTAAATTCCATGGTGACCCAACGGCGGCTCTCCTCATCCAGCAATAGCCCTGGAGTCGGTCACATGCAGATGAGCCGACGTAAATCTGAGGATATCATGAAATCCCATCAGAGCCACGGAGAGGATCAAGTGAAGCAGAAAAGGAAGACAAAGCGGAAGCTGGGTTCTAGTCCGAGACCGGGAGACGGGAATTAATGGTTCTCAACGTTATACAGAATATTTGGGCTCTGCTGAAACCTAATTTGTGAGCTCTGTTTATAAGGAATTCCTTCATGACAAAGCCCAATGTAGATGTAAGGGTTATATATATGATGTTCCCTCCTCCAGTGGTTTTAGCCTTGTGGACACTCCCAGGAGTTATATATTGTTGTATTATTATATGTGAAGGTGAGGGATGAAGTAGCTCAGGAAAGTTAGGTTTAATGCGACCCTGAGCTACATGTATATAAATATGCAAAGGAAAGTGAGGTTGGAGATCTTTATAGATAACACTACTCACTAACACTACTCACTTTCCCACTCGATAAATCTATCCAGTAAGGAGAAGTGGAGTTTATTTTTTCTTCATAAGCGAGCAGAAGTATCGGTAGATATCATTCTGAAACTTTGGGAAGATTAAGGAAAGCGTCGAAACTAGGCTTCTTCGTCTCGAAATTCCCACTTGTAATATTTTTACTTTTGCAATGCCTTGTTTATCATGCAATTTCACGGACTAAGAACTTAAATCAATTTATTGTAGCCATACTCATTGTGTATTTTTCACATCTTCGTAAACAATATATACTTAGCTTACATGATACCATTTCTTTGTTAGTATTTGGCTAATTAGATGAGTTAATGTATTTATGGTGGGTTGAATCCTCTCGTTAAGGATGTATCTTCCTTATGTTTCTTTTTCTTGTTCAAATCTGCCTTGAGTGTGGGAAATATTAATTAATTGCATATCCACGTGGTTTAAGATGTCTCTCCTAGAGTTGGTGTGACACTAGATTTCAATTTATGCAGTTAATCTTTTAGGTAGAAAGTTATTACATTTTTTTAAAGTAAGAAAGTTATTCCATTCTTTAATGTAAGTAGGTAGAAGAGTTTTAGTTTTTCTATATGTAAAAGAAAATGATTGTACAAAATCAGAAGATAGAGAAGAGAAGAAAAAGAGAGAGTACCACAGAGAAGAGAAGAAAAAGAGAGAGTACCACAGTGATACAGAGAAGAACGAGGTAAGAAGAAGTGGAGAAGAATAAAAAATCTCAAGCTTTTGTGTTTTGGAAAGTGTTGAGAGAAGAAGCTCTGTAAAAGGTGAAACATCCTTGTGAATTTCCAAGTTTGTAATTGTAAGTGCAGTTCTTTGTTATGTCGAGACAATATATATAATTCCATAATTCATGTCTTATTTATTCCATAAGTCTTCTCCATAATTACTTAATATTTGGTTATATGATATTGTGAGTGTGCTGCAATATAGTTGTGTAGAGGTTTATCCCAAGTTACACGTCGCACTAAGAAATCTCATTTTATAAAGTTCAACTAAAAGCGGCCTGGTAGATGCACTCTATCAAATTTATTATTACATGGTTATAACTCAATTTAACCATGGTTTAGGAAAGAAACCTTGTCTTTAAAAAAAAATGTATTTTTCAAAGGAAAATAGAGAAAAATTAGAAATGACTTCCACTTCTAGTACACACATGTCGAGTTTACAAACTCCAATTTTCTCTCCAAAGAATTATGAGTATTGGTATCTAATAATGAAGGCTTTGTTTAGAGGTCAATATGTATGAGACATTGTCCAAAATGGCTATACAAAACCAACAAATCATGCGGCATATAATAATCTCATGCAAGCTCACAAGGATGGCCTAAGGGAATAGAGAAATAAAGATGGAGATGCTCTATTCTACGTACACCCAACCATGCATGAAAACATACTCCCATGAGTAGCATCAACAAATACCACCAAGGGGGCATTGGACACATTGGAAATTACTTATCAAGGATTGGACACGTGAAGACTTCTAAGTTGCAAATTCTTAGAAGAAATTTTGAATCTCTTTTAATGAAAGATACGAAGTTAGTTTAATTATTTTACACTAGAGTCATTGGTGTGATAAATAAATTCAAATCCCATGAAGTATAAAAGAAAAAAGCGTTGTTGAAAAATTTCTTAGAAGTCTTCACCGCAGATTTGAATCCTTGGGTTTAACCTTGGAAGAAAACAAAGACTTGTCGCAGTTGGATGCACGAGTGTGTGCATGCTGATGAGGGTCTCTTTTGACGCATTAGATGCAATAGAAAACTAAAAAAGCATATATCCATCAACTTACATAGATATTTTGAGACACTTACACAATGAATCTTGCGACGAGTAAAAAACAAGAAATGTACAAAAATGAATGGCGTTTCCAAATATATAATTTTTTTCTATTGAAAATGTTGTTAACTATCTAAAGTTAGATACTTTTTAACGGGAACTTTTTATATATGGGACAAATTATAAGGTATATGTTTTTGTGGGTGCATCATTTGAGTGACTAAATGATGAAATAAACTTACTAAAAGTGGTATAAATATAAAGAACATATAGTACTAGTGCAAGACTATTTGTCCAATAATAAAATAATATTTTTATTCATTCTTTAATTATCTAAGTGATCAAACCTTGAAAACGATATGTCAATTGTGGGTGCAGCGTTTGAATCTCTTAATGTAATTATTTGGAAATGGGTTTTTTATAGTATGTAGAGGTCGGTGTTCTTTAGTGCACCATACAATTTGTTTTCAAAATGGTTGAGAAACGAAAGAGATATGGACAAAACACTAACAGTGTATTTTTTTTTTGAGTTGAGGAGTGATGACAAAAGATAAAGAAGAAAAAATTATGTGTTCTTGTTAAAAATTACATGTTTGGAATCTGCAAAAAAAACCATATCTGTTTCTAAAATTTCATAAAAAATGGAGGTGTGAAACATACTGTAACCAACGGCTTAACATGAGCATATTGGAAATTTGGATATAATGTTGAATTAGCCATGGTTTCTCATACTCCAAGGCATAGGCATGTTGAATTCGAAGCAAAGTCCTAAGAAAACACATAGGCATAAGAATTCCATGCAACCATGGGTGGAGGATCGACCTTATCATTTGGAGGGAATACATTTTTAAATTTAAACAAAATGTGTGCTCATTATATTAAAGAAACACGAGTGCACATTTTATTGAACAATAATGTGTGCACGTTGTACTAGTGAAAAATGGGTGCACCTTTTATTGAATAACAACACCCTCATGTTTTAAAATATGACAATGAGTTTTGTTTTGTCAATTATACCAATAATTTTATTATTGTATTTCCCCCCCACCCACCTCACTCCCCTATTCCCCTTAACTCTTACTAACTGCTCCTCCTCCTCTCCATACCTCTATGCCTCCCTCCTCTTGTCCCTACCTTTAACCCCCCTCCTCTCTCTCCCTAACACCCCACCGGCCTATTCGTTCTCGCTCTCTCTCACATGCCTATGTACTCCCTTACCACTAACGCTTCTGTGTGCCCTCCCCCCCACCACTAAACTCATAAGTGTTTCTCTCTACCTCTAACTCTTAAACACCCCCCTATTGTTCTATCTCTAATCACTTAGCACCCCCACCGAAACCTCTAAACCTCCATTCCTCTCTCTCTCTCTCTCAAACACACACACACACATTCCCCTAAGACATATCTCTCATTCCTAACACCTAAAACCTCTCTATCCACTCTGTCTTGCTCCCCAACTCATCCAACTATGCTTAGCATCCACCCCTTGATCTATTCCCTGACCCCCCCTCTCTCTCTAAGAATAACCCACATTACACATCCATAGGTCACCCCCTACCATTAACACCCCCTTCTTGCCCCCAATTCTTACTAATCCCCACTCTTCCTCTCCCTACCTCTAACTCCCCTCCTCCTCCTACCTCTTTGACCCCTGTCATCTCCAATACTAAACCCTTCTCCACTCTCTCTTACTCTCTCTTATTCAATTCTTCAAGGATTGAACTTGCGACCTACATTTATTTTCTTCCCAATTTCATTTATTTTCTTCCATTTGCTTTAGTGTTTGACATACTTTCTGGGTTTTGATTTAAGGATTCAATATATTGTGCATTTAGTGCATTAGAAATGCGACGAGGAATTTGCTGCTATGAGTATAGGGTTTTGTTTCGATGAAGAATAAAGCCTCGAATACATAGATTGTTTTAAATAATTTATACTTCCAGCGTAAAGGATTTTGTGAAATTGAAACCCTATATTGTTTCTTATCGATAATTTTGTAGATTTTGTTTTTCAAATTTACATTTCAATGTACATCCTAAAGAGAAAAATGCATGAATTTAACTTTGTAACTAAAGGATACCATGAGAAAATTTCATTTGCATCATGTGAACTTGCTTCCTCACATTTGCACACATCATTGTGTCAATCATTGTGTTCCTTCGAGATGTTTTTTATTTCCAGTAATACTATTGATTTTCTAGAGATTTGGATATTCTACTCGAGCTATATTATAGTGATTTGGGGACTTTTGGTACCTTCATTACTCAGGGAACATTGTTCATCTCAATTCTTGTGATCTTAGGCCTTTTTGTCTACAATGGTTTTGCATATTGTTAATGTTCTGCCTTCTTCCACTTACAATGTTGATGATTTGGGTGTACAAGGACTTGAAACCTCACAACCTGTTGGTGGATAAGAAAAGATGGGTGATAAATATAGCAGATCACTACAAATAGAAGGACACCTTGTTCAAAGCAGGTGCTTTTGTGGAACCTCAGTCATACATGCAGCCCCTTAATATTACAGAAGATGTTACGTAGGTATGTATGTATGCTTCCTCATAATTTTGATATGATGAAATGATAAAAAAATAGGATACCATCCTATCCCTTCACACATTGGGCTTAGGAATGATTATATGTATTATGGACTTAGAGGGATGGAATAGGGTTTTCTGAATCGATGTCTTTCAAGATGCTAACACTTGAGGTTATGGTGCTATTAGGATGATTAAAATGGCTTCTTTTAGTGCAGTGCTTTCATCTTATTTGTGATGGTTTCTGTTTTCAATATTTTAAATTGATTGTAACCACCCATTAGCAATTAGGTGCATTAATATCACTCAGATCACCCTCAGAGTGCTCTAGTTAGCCTCCTTGACTGTAGGATAAGGATACGTTAGCCTCCTTGACTATAGGTAGGCATGGGTTTGACTGGATGATGTCAATTAATGCTCCACTGATGTCAGTTAATGTCAATTATACTTAGGATAGTGGTTTAACTAGGCCAATTTTAACCAAAAAGAGTGTGTATGGTGGTAAATGTCTCCAACACTCAATTAGTCTCACTAATAAGTCACACTCTATTGGATTCCTATAAAATGGACAGATAAGCACAAAAAACGGAACACTCATCTTACTTGTTTTCTTGATCCAATTTAAGAGAAAACAATCAACAAGCCTACATAATGTCTAGAATCCATGACATTTTCTAGTATGGTGTATCATTTATGGATTTTGAAGCAATTTATTATTGAAAATTTGCAAATATATGTTGTGTAATTTAGTGTATTTTCTTACTCATTAAATTTTTTCCCAAGTCAACTCCCGAGTTTATCGAGATAACACTCAACTCTTATTCTTTCTCCATGTCTAGTCATACGTCGAGTTGGGGCTAAGGTTAACATTGGCTTGCTATATCTGAGGGCTTAACCATATGTCTGGACTGCTTCTTTAGAATGTAAGAAAGCATTCAAGCTCAGAAGAAAGACATAGAATCTTGGAAATCTGCAGAAAAGGCAAAGTCTTACTTGTTAGAAGAGCGTGATAAAACTCAACAAGAGGCTTTAAGTGCAAATCAACAAGTATAAGCTAAGTGGTTTGTATCCCACATTGAGGTATATTGCAATAAATTTATTTCAGTTCTCCCGACATGAACTATATTTCTGTGCCATGTTCTCTATATCTTCATTATAATGGCTAGCATGTCATTGCAACAGGTGGCATCGCTTCTGGATATCAATAAGCAATTCCAACAGTACAATACTAGCTTGCAGCATTATAACAACAAACTTCAGAGTGATGTTGACACTGTTGCAGAAACCATATCTAGAATAAAAAAATAAAAATTAACTATGATGGAAACTCTCAATAGCTTAAGAGGTCACTCTGCTACAGTTCAGGACCAGTTTAGTGTAACTAAAGTGAGTATGTATTTCTACAAACAAGTCAACCTTGATATTGAATGGTGCTTTTCTGTAAAATAGAGATATTATTTATTGATATTCATTCTAAGAAGTATCTTGCTTTGAGTGTGCCTTAATTGCATCATGAATATAATAGTCTCATTCTTTATATATGGCACTGAAAGCTACTTCAGGGCACTTAAAGCTACCTTTTCCATGGAAAACCTCGTAATAAAACCATGGAGTTCCTCTATGTGATCCATGGTTGGAAAATGGGGTAAATTGTCTGTGCATATTACTAAACCTAATCCAGAGGGACTCTAGAGAGACTAAACCATCTCTTGAGAGGACTCAGGTGTGGCTCAAGGTCACTTGAGCTAACCTCCGGGGCTTAAAATTTTAATGACATGGGAGTGGGTGGGATTTGATCCACTCACATGTGCAGTCACAATATCATTTAATATAATATTTTTGGGTGCAACCACATATTTGAGAACTTCCTCATAGTTACCCCATGGATCTAGGAACAACCCCCATTGGATTTGAACATTACCCACTGGTGAAAAACTCCTTGCTCTTCACTAGTGGATCTAACCATTTTGGGGAACTTAAAGCTGCTTACTCTCTCAAATATTGTTATAAACAATGAGACTATTTTTCAAGATGGACAACAAAACTTCTGAGTAAAATCTTTATTCATTTTATCCTCTGCAAATTGACTTCCATAAAGATGTTTTTTCTGCAGATGGACTTATTATCTATTCATGTGTGTTTTGCAATAATCCTAGTTTGTTTTGTGGTTTGATTAGATGGTAGATACCACCCAAGTGCAAAATAGTCAATCTATAAAGCAACCTCCAAATACAAAAATGTTCTTCACAAAATAGGACATGAACCATGTGAATAACCTTCCAAGTGGACCAACTCAATGAGTAACCTCCAAGCATGTAATATCTGTGATGAAATGGTGTATAAAAGAGTGTAAGAATGCTTCAAATGATGACTTTCACCTTTAGTAGGGATGAATTCTACCCTTATGCATGTGTCTCCAAGGGTGAATGTTCCTGAAATAATGAGAGAATGCCTTCCTCTAAAAACAAACCAGTACACCAAAGTGAATTGGCCCTCTTTAGGGATTTCGTTTTATGCACAAAGGCACTTAATCCACACCAAAATTGGGATTTTAGGGCCAACTAGGGTTGTCACTTCTCTTGTGCACATGTTCAAAGATTTTTAGGGTTGTTTTGTGACGTATGGTTGCAAGGAAAGCCACCAAATTCTGTTATTTGCCACTGATCTCCTTCAAGAGACTGCCGAGAATCAACTAAAGCGCACTCAAACCTGGTTTATAGGGTCTGAAATTAAATGATTTTTTTTTTATTTAGGTTTGTTTAGACCCATTTTGTGAAGAAAAAGAACCTTGAATTCATGATACTGCTATAAATTGCTGATTACAAGTTTTGAACAACCCTTATTGAAGGTTTGAGGCTCTTGGAGTACCGAGGTATGCTCTTTATGTCCACATCTGTGCCCAAAATTGTTTCTTAATGTCATTTAAACCCTCAAATTCAACCCAATATTTCTCAAATCTTGTTTCTTCCATTGTTCAACACTTTTCATAGGGTTATTCATGCCCAGAACTGCCTTTTAACCCTCCAATTTGGCCCATATTTAGAGGTAGGCATGTTTGGTGATGGATAAGTGCACAAGGGTGCCGAAGATGCTGAAATAGGGCTGCTTCATACCCTTTTTTACTATCAAACATGTTTTCTTGTTCCAAAAATTCATTTTGATGCTTCTATAAGGCATATGCATGAGATTTTAAGGTTGCTTTCACCCACAAATTTCTCATTTTCACAGCCAGAATTGCAAAGACCACCTCCTAATTCCATTGATCATCGTATTTCAGGGCTGCAATGTGCCTAGGTCTGAAAGTTGACCTAATTATAACTGATTTGAGATGCTTTATTGTTTGTTGTGACCTTCAGAATGCTCCTGTGGAGAACCTCCTGCAATGAACAATCAAAATGCACGATATAACAAAAATATTGGAGCACAAAAGAGATTTTATTGATCATGGCCCACTTTGAGGGGGAAACCTCCTTTGAGAAAGCTCAATACAAAATAACTCTTCGATGCTTTCATTATCCTCAACACATACTTATATACTAAGTCTAATCTAAACAACTATTACTCCACACGAATGTGGGATAATGCAGCCTGTTAAATAGATGACTTAACAACTATTACTTACTCCCCATGAATGTGGGATAATATATCATTATACTAATGGGATGAATTACAAAGCATATGCGTCCGACAAAATATACCAACAAAGGAAAGAGGGGTGTTGAAACGGGTTCTTAACATCCCCTCCCTCTAAGAAAAATATTTGTCCTCAAAGCTTTAGATGTGGAAACTGTTGCTAAATCTGAAGGAGCGGTTCCGATGTAGCATCCTCTGGTTGCATGCCATGCCACTAAATTAAGACCTTTGTGATGGCCCAAGAATGAAACTGATGAGTGTGCTTATTGTGGATGGCCTCTAGTTCCAAAATGATGTAGCCTTCCGTATCCATCTCTGGTAAAATAATTTCTACTCTTATGTTGGAGCGAATTGCTTTCTTGAGACAAGAGACATGAAAGACTGGGTGAATGAGAGAAGAAGGAGGAAGTTCCAATTTATAAGTAACATAACCAATATTCTAAAGAACTTTATATGGCCCATAGAACTTTGAAGCCATCTTTTGATGCCCTTTGATTTTCAGGGAGGATTGCTTATAAGGCTGCAAACAAAGAAAAACCATATCAACGACTTGAAAGGTGCACTGAGAATGGTGTTGACTGGCTTGCTTCTTCATGCGATTTCTTTCCATGTGAAGATTCTCTTATAGAATGTGAGGAATCTGATCACGATTGCATAGAACCATGTTAACTACCTGAACTGGTGATCTATGGGGGGTGTATGGAAGGAGTACTGGGGGTGGCTTCCGATAAACAGCTTCATAAGGAGTCATTTTAGATGCAGTATGGTAGGAGGTATTGTACCACCATTCAGTAAGAGGGAGCCAATTTTCCCATTGATGTTGTTGTTCAGAGGTGAAGCAACAAAGATAAGTTTCCAAGCATTTGTTGGTGACTTCAGGTTGACCATCTGTTTGTGGGTGATATCCTAAACTCACTTTCATTTTGGTTCCAATGAGACGAAAGAGTTCGGTTCAAAAATGACTTATGAAAGTTGCATCGCGGTCTAAGACAATGGAAGAAGGGACGCCATGAAGACGGGATATCTGGTCAATGAAAATTTATGTGACTGAGGAGGCAGTATATGGATGGCTGAGAGCACAAAATTGCCTATATTTAGAGAGTCTATCAACCACAACCAAGATTATGGTCTTCCCTCCAGATTTAGGGATCCCATCGATGAAATCCATTGAAATATCTATTCAAATCCTTCTAGGGATGGGCAAGGGTTCGAGCAAGCCAAGGAGGAGTGTAGTTTCGCCCTTGTGGTGCTGGAAGGAATCACATTCAACAACCATCTATTGAATTTTCCATTCCATTCCCTTCCAAAATAAGTTACATCATGCCCGCTCATACGTTTTGAGGAACCTAGATTGCCCTGCTACTAGAGAAGCATGGAGTTCATAGAAGACATCCCGGTGAATATCTGTGCGCTGGGGAAGCACCAAGTGACCCTTGTATCGTAGAGAGGAACCATTCCAAGAGTATTGCGGTACAAGGGAAGGATTACTGGCCAACTATTGGATGATTTGAGATAAGGAAGAGTCATTGAAATAGCCTTGCTAAACATATTGAAACCAATTTGGAATAGGCATAGAAATAGCTGAAAGAGAATCCGTCACAAGATTGTCCTTACCCTTCTTGTAAGTGATCTTGTAGTCATAACCCATGAGTTTGATAACCCATTTTTGTTATGTTGGGAATGAGACTCATTGTCCCAGGAAATATTTTAGAATTTCGTGATCAGTCTTGATGCATAAATGATTTCGTAAGAGGTATGAACGCCACTTCTGTACGGCATGCAAGATAAACATCATTTCCTTCTCATATGTAGAGGTGGCTAAATTATTACCGAAGAGGGATTTGCTGGTGAATGCAATGGGATGCTCGTCTTGGAGGAGGATAGCACCAGGTCCATTGTCGCAAGCATCACTCTCAATAGTGAAGGGCTTGGAAAAATCAGGCATAGCTAGAACAGGTGTGGTACACATATCTTATTTTAGTTTCTTAAATGCACATGCAGTAGCAAGTGTCCATGCAAAATCATCCTTTCTCAGTAGAGTTGTTAATGGAGCTGCAATATTCCCGTAATCCTTGAAAAACTTGTGGTAGTAGCCAGTAAGTCCCAAAAACCCATGAAGGCTCTTCATGGTCTGAGGAGGTGGAAAATTTTTCATGGCGTCAATTTTGGCAGAATCGAAATGAACCCCTTGTGCTGAAACAATATGCCCAAGATACTCTATGATCGAGATAGATGTAAGGCTTATATATATGGTGTCCCCTCCTCCAAGGGTTTAGCCTTGTCGACACTCCTAGGAGTTATATATTGTTGTATTATTATATGTGAAGGTGAGGGATGAAGTAGCTCACGAAAGTTAGGTTTAATGTGACCATGAGCTACATGTATATCAATATGCAAAGGAAAGTGAGGTTGGAGATCCTTCTTCCTGCAATCCCAACAATAGCATAACTACGCACAAATGTTTCAAGATAAGAAAATATTTATAGATAACTCTCATGAGTATAGATAACACTACTCACTTTCCCACTCGATGAATCTATCCAGTAAGGAGAAGTGAAGTTTATTTTTTCTTCATAAAACGAGTAGAAGTATTGGTAGATATCATTCTAAAACTTTGGGAAGATTAAGGAAAGCATCGAAACTAGGCTTCTTCTTTGTCTCAAAATTCCCACTTGTAATATTTTTACTTTTGCAATGCCTTGTTTATCATGCAATGGCATGGACTGAGAACTTGTATTAATTTATTATAGCCATACCCATTGTGTATTTTTCACATCTTCGTAAACAATATATACTTAGCTTACATGATACCATTTCTTTGTTAGCCTTTTGGCTAATTAGATGAGTTAATGTATTTATGGTGGGTTGAATCCTCTCATTAAGGATGTATCTTCCTTATGTTTCTTTTTTTAGTCTAAATCTTCCATGAGTGTGGGAAATATTAATTAATTGCACATCCACGTCAGGTTTAAGATGTCTCTGCTAGAGTTGGTGTGACACTAGATTTCAATTTATGCCCTTAATCTTTTAGGTAGAAAGTTATTACATTTTTTAATGTAAGAAAGTTATTACATTATTTAATGTAATTAGGTAGAAGAGTTTTAGTTTTTCTATATGTAAAAGAATATGATTGTACAAAATCAAAAGATAGAGAAGAGAAGAAAAAGAGAGAGTGCTAGAGAGATACAGAGAAGAACGACGTAAGAAGAAGTGGAGAAGAATAAAAAATCTTAGAAGAGATCGACAAGCTCAAGCTTCTGTGTTTTGGAAATCGTTGAGAGAAGAAGCTCTGTAAAAGGTGAAACATCCTTGCGAATTTCCAAGTTTGTAATTGTAACTATAGTTCTTTGTTATGTGGAGACAATATATATAATTCCATAATTCATGTCTTCTCCATAATTACTTAATATTTGGTTATATGATATTGTGAGTCTATCGCAATATAGTTGTGTAGAGGTTTATGCCAAGTTATAGGTCGCACTAAGAAATGTCATTTTATAAAGTTAAACTAAAAGTGGCCTAATTGATGCACTCTATCAAATTTATTATTACATGGTTATAACTCAATTTAACCATGGTTTAGGAAAGAAACCTTGTCTTAAAAAAAATGTATTTTTCAAAGGAAAATAGAGAAAAATTAGAAATGACTTCCACTTCTAGTACACACATGTCGATTTTACAAACTCCAATTTTCTCCGGAAAGAATTATGATTATTGGTATCTAATATTGAAGGCTTTGTTCAGAGGTCAATATGTATGGGACATTGTCCAAAATGGTTATACAGAACCAACAAATCATGCGGCATATAATAATCTCATGCAAGCTTAGAAGGATGGCCTACGGGAACAACGAAATAAATATGGAAATGCTCTTTTCTACGTACACCCAACAATGCATGAAAACATATTGCCAAGAGTAGCATCAACAAATAACACCAAGGAGGCATTGGAGACATTGGAAATCACTTAGCAAGGATTGGACAATGTGAATACTTCTAAGATGCAAATTCTTAGAAGAAATTTTGAATCTCTTTTAATGAAAGATACAAAGTTAGTTTAATTATTTTACACTAGAGTCATTGGTGTGATAAATCAAGTCAAATCCCATGAAGTATAAAAGAAAAAAGGGTTATTGAAAAAGTTCTTATAAGTCTTCCTCGCATATTTGAATCCTTGGGTGTGACCTTGGAAGAAAACAAGGACTTGTCATAGTTAGATGCACAGGCATGTGCATGCTGATGAGGGTCTCTTTTGATGCGTTAGATGTAATAGAAAACTGAAAAAGAAGGCATCCACCAACTTACATGGATATTTTGAGACACTTACACAATGAATCTTGCGACGAGTAAAAAATAAGAAATGTACAAAAATGAATGACGTTTCCAAATATATAATTTTTTTCTATTGAAAATGTTGTTAACTATCTACAGTTAGATATTTTTTAACGGGAAAATTTTATTTTTGGGACAAATTATAAGGTATATGTTTTTGTGGGTGCATCATTTGAGTGACTAAATGATGAAATAAACTTATGAAAACTAGTATACATATAGAGAACATATATTACTAGTGCAAGACTATTTGTCCAATAATAAAATAATATTTTTATTCATTTTTTAATTATCTAAGTGATCAAACCTCGAAAACGATATGTCAATTGTGGGTCCAGCGTTTGAATCTCTTAATGTAATTATTTGGAAATGGGTTTTTTATAGCATGTAGAGGTCAGTGTTCTTTAGTGCACCATACAATTTGTTTTCAAAATGGTTGAGAAACGAAAGAGATATAGACAAAACACTAACAGTACATTTTTTGAGTTGAGGAGTGATGACAAAAGATAAAGAAGAAAAAAAATTTGTTCTTGTTAAAAATTACATATTTTGAATCTGCAAAAAAAACCATATATGTTTCTAAAATTTCATAAAAAATGGAGGTGTGCAACATATGGTAACCAATGACTTAACATGAGCATATTGAAAATTTGGATATAATGTTGAATTAGCCATGGTTTATCATAATCCAAGGCATAGGCATGTTAAATTTGAAGCAAAGTCCTAAGAAGACACATAGGAATAAGAATTCCATGCAACCATGGGTGGAGGATCGACCTTATCATTTCGAGGGAATACATTTTTAAATTTAAACAAAATGTGTGCTTGTTATATTAAAGAAACATGTGTGCGCATTTTATTGAACAATAATGTGTGCATGTTGTATTGATGAAAAACGGGTGCACGTTTTATTGAATAACAATGTCTGCATGTTTTAAAATATGACAATGAGTTCTGTTTTGTCAATTATACCAATAATTTTATTATTGTATGTCCCCACCACCCACCTCACTCACCTATTCCCCCTAACTCTTACTAACTGCCCCTCCTCCTCTCGCTACCTATAATCCCCCCTCCTCTTGTCCCTACCTTTAAC
>LPNX010349098.1:69488-88445 GCA_001517045.1 Pseudotsuga menziesii
CCTTACCACTAGCACCCCCTAACCCATCTCTCTGACACACACACACACATCCCTATGTCTCCCCTTACCACTAACATTTCCTAACCTATCTCTCTGACACACACACACGCATCCCTATGTCTCCCCTTACCACTATCACCCCCTACCCTATCTCTCTAGCACACACACACACATCCCTATGTATCCCCTTACCACTAGCACCCCCTAACCTATCTCTCTGAAACACACACACACATCCCTATGTCTCTCCTTACCACTAACACCCCCTAACCTATCTCTCTTGACTCACACACACACATCCATATGTCTCCCCTTACGACTAACACCCCCTAACCTATATTTTTTACACACACACATCCCTTGATTTTTAAAACAATATAGTTAGGTTGAAGAGAGGGGGGGGGAGGGGGTAAGGAGCAAAGACTAAGGGAGTGCTTGTTAACTCCCCCTAAACATTGAATGGTCCCTTAGCTATGCAACTACCTTCTTAAATGATCCTAAACACTATTCGAGTAAAACACGCACTTGTTTTATGTGGTAATAACGTGCCCCCATTTTTTTTAACAACAATGCATGCACATTTTGTCTCAATATAACCAATAGCAGTCTTGGTCTGAGAAGCACTCTATCATATTTCATGCAGGTTTGACAGTCCGCGTGCAATTTCAAGTTGCAAATAGTGCGTGAACATTCTCTTCTTCACCATATTATCACACAAAATTGTTTTTGACAGCAAGCATCTCCATAACAAGTGTCTAAGTATTGCTTGGAGCATGGTATACATTGAGGAGTAAGACATAAATAATTAATTGAGCAAGAAAGAAACCAATCTTGTGGAATCTCCCATTGAGGAGCACCATAGAGCATCTCTGCCATAGAAAAAATCTCCATGGTGACAAATTTTGCTCATGAAACTACAACAGAAATATTTGGTGAAAATAATTTATTGCGCAACATGGATAGTCCATAAGAGAATTATTTACATATGGATATGGATAGCATGGAAGTGTTAAAGCAATAAAACAAGAGGAAATAATGGACAACTCAATAGAAAGTAAATTATTGTTTCTTTGGATGCTCCACAGATCAATACATTACTTCCAGAAATTAGTAAATTAATTAGTGTGTAGCTATTCTATAAGTTTGTCATTTTAGTTCAATAATCAAAAGGCATATGAATTATTGGAATATTTTGCTTCAAGTATTTAGTTTTTTTCCTTGAAAATGTTCCTAACTTTTCCAATTTCAACTAGAAATAGGTAGTGGTATATTTTATAATAATTGTAGTTGAATTTCCATTTGAAACATCCAAGAAAATCCGCTCCTTAGGAAAACTTATCAAAGAGTGTGATTATACAAATGGTGAAAATTTATCAACAAGTTGCTAAGATGGATGAGGCAAATGATTTGAAGACTGATTGCATGTGGTTTGCGCCATCAAAATCAAAAGTCTCCTAGGATACTAAAAAGGATTATTTGCAAAGGGTATTAATTCTTGCACATGATCTAGGAACTAAGAATCAATCTCATGAAAGAATAATCAACAAATACTCATGAAATGGTGTTAATCGGAACCAGAATTGGTTTCCTTTTTGTATATTTAATAAACAATGAATGGTTACAATACCAATGTCGAGCAATAGCTTAACTCCATGAAGAATTCAAATACCTAAGGAGACAATTCGAATTTAGTGAGTGAGTCTAGCTTAACTGACTCTTAGCCATTCAATCACACTCAGTAAATCACTTGACCAAAACCCTAATTGACTCACAAAACCCTAACTGAAGTCAGAGTGCAATAAATGATTGAATCTCAACTGAAGGAGATCAAACACATGTCATAGCAAGCCAACCATCAAGTGATAGTGCTCCATGACTTCAATGAACCCCGATGAGGTTAACTGAAGCTAAACTGACCATGAGAAGTTCATGGAGGCACCTTGCTGGCTCCAGATCGTTAAATAATAATAAATAATCATTAAATAATATATTTAATGACTGGAGGCACCTTAACTGATTGGTTGAACTGATTGTAACCACCAGTTAGCAATTAGGTGCATTAATGTCACTTAGATCACCCCCAGAGTGCTCCAGTTAGCCTCCTTGACTGTAGCTAGGCGTGGGTGTGACTGGATGATGGTCATTAATTCTCCATTGATGTCAATTAATGTCAATTATACTTAGGATAGTGGTTTAACTAGGCCAATTTGACCGAAAGAGTGTGTATGATGGTAAATGTCTCCAACACCCCCCCTTAATCTATACTCAGGAAGAGTTAGAAAACACAGCTACATAAAATGCTAGGGCCCTGGAAACGAAGGCCATAGGTCACCCTATACAATGCTGAAATTGAAACAATGCTCAAAACAAACTAAGTGAGGAAAAGAGGGAAAACCCAGTGGGAAAACCCCCCCTTCAAGATGAACACTGAAAGTAGTCTGGATCACCTTGATGAACTCACCCCCAATAGTGAACAGAGGTAAGTGAACTTCTTTTTTGAAAAGCTCTTGGTGAAGATGTCTGCAATCTGTTCATCAGTCGGGCAGTATTTCAGAATGATGGTCCTATCATGCACTAGCTCCCTGATGTAGTGCATGTGAATCTCTACATGCTTGGTCCTCTTCCTGGTAATTGGATCCATGGATATCTTAATAGCACTCTAGTTGTTACAAAATAGGATAGTGGACAAAGTACTACCAAGATAAAACTCTAAAAGAATGCCTTGCAACCAAACTGCTTGGATGCAAGCATTCACCGCTCCTCGATACTCAGCCTCTGCTGAAGATAGTGCTATGGCAGACTGATTTTTGCTTGACCAGCAAATAGGGCCACCACCAAACATGAATACATATCCGGAAGTTGAATTTTGATCAATAGAATGACCCACCCAATCGGAATCTGTGTATCCAACCAGCTCTAGCTCGGAGTCTGCAGCATAGTGAATGCCGTAGGTCCTAGTTCCTTGAATGTACTGGAGCATCCTCTTGGCTGCCTTACAATGAATATCATGAGGCTGCTGCATGTATCTTGATACAGCATTCATGGCATAACAAATATCAGGCCTACAATGTGTCAATTACAACAAGCTACCAATCAACTGTCGATAGATAGTGCAATCCATGGGAGGTGTGTGTTTTCCTTCTTCAAGGATGATCCCTAAAAGGAAAGGGAATGGTACAATAATACATTCAGCCATGTTAAACTTGAGTAACAGTTTTGAAATGTATTTGGACTGAGTGGCCATAATCCCATCAGAATGTTTCTCGATTTCGAGACCCAAAAATTGTTTTAGAAGCCCCAAATCACTCATTTCAAAGGCATTGTGGAGAGCAATTTTGATGGCTGAAATGGAGGCAATTGTGATACCTGTGATCAGTAAGTCATCAACATATAAAATAATGATAATTATATAACCATAATGATTCTCTAAATACACATTTGGATCTGATCTACATCTCTGAAAGTTTTGCGAGAGAAGGAAGGAATCCATCTTGGAATACCACTCTCTTGGGCCCTGTTTTAACCCATATAATGACTTCTTTAGCTTGCAAAACAAAGATGGATCAGTGATGTATCCCTTGGGATGCTTCATGTATATCTCCTCATGAATATTTCCATGCAAAAATGCTGAATTAACATCCATGTAATGCACCTCCCAGTGCTTGGATGCGGAAAGAGCCAAAACAAGGCAGATGGAGTCCATTTTTGCAACTGGTGCAAAGGTCTCATGGTAGTCCACTCCTTAGACATGAGATAAACCTTTTGATACCAGAATTGCATTATATTTGTAGGTTATTCCATTAGCATCAACCTTTTTCTGAAACACCCACTTGCATTGAACCAATTTCCTTCCCAGAGGAAGAGAAACTAGCTCCCAAGTAGTGTTTTTCTGAAGAGAATTCATCTCTTCATCAATGGCAACTTGCCATCTCGGATCATTTAGAGAATGGTAGTAGGATTTTGGATCTGAAATAATCATCAAATGGCAATTTTTGGATAGAAAATTATTATAACAAGAGAGCGCAATACCTGCTCTTTGGAAATCAGACCGTGTTCTGCTTGGATCATCCGGATTTCCAATGTTGTCTCCTGTGGAGGAGAGTGTCTTTTGGGCCCATGTAGGAAGATGATTTTCACTTCAGGTTCTAATTTAATATCTGATGATTGTTGTAAACTGATATCAGAAATAAGAGGATCCAAATCAGGGTCATCACCCCCAATTTCATCATCCAAATATTCAGTGGAATAGGAAGGAATTTCAGCAGTTTTCTCCTTCACTACCTCCAACTCCTTAAGAGGCTCATCGAACTTGACACTTCCCTCGATGATGATATGTTTGGTATTGATATCCAGTAGATTGAATCCTTTAGATTCATTAGGATACCCAATAAATAGACATTCTATGCTCTGCGGTTGCAAAGCCCTTCTTTTATCAAGCGGAATCTGGGCCCATGCAGTGGAGTACCCAAACACCCGTAGGTTCGACACATCTGGCTTGTGTCTGAAGTATGCTTCGAAATGAGTCTTTCCTTTCACTAATGAATTTGGAACCCTATTCTGAATCTATTCTACAGCATGCATGGCTTCAGCCCACAAATTTGCAGCAAGCTTCTTTGACTCCAACATACAAGTGGTCATCTCTTTGAGAGACCGGTTCTTCCTTTTCCCTAGTCCATTCTGCTGGGGAGTGTAGGGAATTGAATGTTGGACCTGAATACAACTTTGGGATAAATTGTATAGAAACTAGATACTTACATACCCCCCTCTATTATCATATCTTAATATATTGATCTTAAGCCCAGAGGCATTTTCGATCAAGGCCTCGAATTCCGAAATTTTTTCACATACTTCTGATTTCTTTTTGAGAAAGAAAACCCATGTATACCTTGAAAAATCATCAATAAAAGTAAGGAGGTACCTTGATCCATTCATGTATGTGATAGGCATTGGACCGCTGATATCAGAATGTATCAGCCCCAATATTCTTGTAGCTTGGTTTTCCTTCCCCCGATTGAACTTGTGCTCAGGGGGTTTTCCAATCACACAGCCCTTGTAGACTTCCGTGGTTGCCTTGATGACCGGAAGGCCTTCAACCATGGATTTTTTCTGTAATTGATTCAAATATTTGAAATTAAGATGGCCAAACCTCTCATGCCATAGCCTACTAACCTCATTTCCATGAGTTAGAAGAGCGGTGGGCTTTGCATCTGCAACAAAGTGAGAGAACTCATAGGCTTTTGCATGATGATTTGCAAGGCATTTTGCAATGAGTTTCCCATATGAAATATCTATTATATCAACATAATTTGGGCTGAAAGAGACTCTCTTAGGAATTCCTATATGTGTCATCTGATAGACACTAAGGATATTTTCTTCTAGAGACGGTACATACAAAACTTTAGAAAAGAAACCATTTTCTAGATCTACAGTACCTTGTCCTTCGGAAATGATGGTGGAGTCATCTCCCATGTGGGTGGGGATGGATTTTCTGGTATCCAAGGATGAAAAAGAGTCTTTTTCAGCATTCATGTGATTCAAAGCTCCACTTTCAATCAGCAGTGCTTTGGACTTCGAAGTGCTTTCCATGAGGGCATGACCTTTCTCATGATGTGGTTCCCGATCTTGGTGATCTCTCCTTCGAAAGCTCTCTGGAAGATTGATGTGATTCCTCTCAAGGAGAGAGGTTGCTTCATCAATTTTTTTCTTCATGCAGGCATGTTCAGGGTGGAAAACATTCCCACAGTAAGAACACCTGACTTTTTCTTTCCCATTGTGCCCTTTTCCTTTGTTCTTCCTTGAGCCGGAAGATTCATCATGCTGCTGATTTTCAACTCTAGGCTTGGGAGCATCAAATTTAGTTTTTTGGTTTTTCTGCTGCTTTCCTTTACCCTTCAGATATTTGGGACCCAAGAAATGGAGGGCTTGATCATGGGAAGATCGAATGATCCCCATCTGGATAAGCTTGTCATGTTCATTAGTTAGGGACTCAATGAAGTCATTGAGTGTAGGCATCTTCCATCTGGGGGTTGTGAGCTTCCCCCCACGGAATGTAGAAAAACAAACTGAATAATCAGCCCCTAGTTTGGAGAGGATGGCTAATATGATCTGATCATACTCCTTCTCCACTTTGCATTGCTTCAAGAGGAAAACAATATGCTTAAACTTTGTAAAGAAATCATTTAGAGTCTCGAAATTGGAAAGTTGGAGAGACATGAGTTCATTTTCGAGTTGGTAAACTCTCAAGTCATCATGCTTTTCGTATAGAGATTCCAATTTGTCCCATATTTGTTTCAGTGTCTTCAGATCCATAAGATGGAAGAGAAGGTCATCGGAAATACAGAGGCAGAAGAAACCGAAGGCTTCATCCTTCTTGTTCAAGAATCTTGATTTTTCTATGGTGGATCCACGCTCAGGTTAAGTTTCCATGGGGACTCTATAGAGTCCTTTGGAAAACAGCTGAATCTCCATTTTACTTTTCCATGTGTGGAAATTGTATGGAGTCAACAGAGGTACTGAGGAGGCCATCTGGATATGCTATAGCAAATGCTTCACCTGTAGAAACCTGAAAATCAAAACAGAAAGGGAAAAATAAGGTTGGACAGACTGCGCATTCTAGGCTTTCATCACACCCAGCATAGTCAATCAAGAAATATTCATCAACAAGTTCTTTACTAGGGATATTGAGTGGTAAGCCTTGGATTCTGGTGTAGTGCTGGAATTTTGAGCTATTGCTCACTTTTCATGGAGAAATCTATCAAAAAGCTTGTTTTTGAGAAATAGATCTTTGTCCCGCCATATCCTCTGATACCATATTAATTCTTGCACATGATCTAGGAACTAAGAATCAATCTCATGAAAGAATAATCAACAAATACTCATAAAATGGTCTTAATCGAAACCGTAATTGGTTTCCTTTCTGTATATTTAATAAACAATGACTCGTTATAGTACCAATGTCAAGCAATAGCTTAACTCCATGAATAATTTGAATACCTAAGGAGACAAGTCAAATTCAGTGAGTGAGTCTAGCTTAACTGACTCTTAGCCATTCAATCAAACTCATTTAACCACTTGACCAAAACCCTAATTGACTCACCAAACCCTAACTGAATTCGAAGTACAATAAATGACTAAATCTCAACTGAAGGAGATCAAACACATGTCATAGCAAGCCAACCATCAAGTGCTAGTGCTCCATGACTTCAATGAACCCCGATGAGGTTAACTGAAGCTGAAATGACCATGAGAAGTTGGTGGAGGTGCCTTGTTGACTCCAGATCATTAAATAATAATAATTAATAATTAAATAATATATTTAATGACTGGAGGCACCTTAACTGATTGGTTGAATTGATTGTAACCACCAGTTAGCAATTAGGTGCATTAATCTCACTCAGATCACCCCCGGAGTGCTCCAATTAGCCTCCTTGACTGTAGGTAGGCGTGGGTATGACTAGAGGATGGCAATTAATGCTCCACTGATGTCAATTATACTTAGTATAGTTGTTTAACTAGGCAAATTTGATAGAAAGAGTGTGTATGTAGGTAAATGTCTCCAACAAAGGGTACGTTCACTACATTAACATTTCTGACCTATATAGTTGAAATGTAATACATTTAGAATTGAAGTGATTGAATCTATATTTATGTTTTAATGCACCCTTGTTATATATAATTGAAGTGATTGAATCTATATTTATGTTTTACTTCAAGTATTGAATCGATCCTCCTTTAAATATGGAGCTTATCCTCTTCCTTGAGTTTCTACTTCGAATTTGGAATTTGATTTTCTTTGGCTTGATCCTGAACCACCAAAATTACTACCCTTTTAACTATTGACTTCCACCTTTGACTTGATTACCTAAAAAAATTTAAAATATTGAAAACTACCTTAACAATCGGGGTCTTTTCCAAGCTATAATTATGTAGTTGTTAGGCTCTTTACCACTTGGTTTCCTATCAAAACCAATTATGGTTCCAACATTAATCTCCATCCACAGATAAATATACTAATAGTGAGAATAATGGGAGGAATGAGATCCACAATTAATGATATCTGTTAGCATGACATCAATTGTACTCTATAAATATTCCGTATGTTTGACCATCTATTCCAACAAAATTGCTTGTGTCTAGACTAAATGATATTCCATCAATTTCACCAAAAAGATCAATCTCTTGACATTGATTATAATTCTCCTTAGCATCAAAGACACATATAAAATATGCTAGCTCTGTCAATGCTAGAAAAGAGGCATCTGATGAGAACCTTAATGGCGGTACTGCGCCAATGTATCCTCTCAAGGTTTCTACATATGAGTTTAGGTTTCTAATGTCCTAGAATCTGCAGGTAGTATCCTGATTTCCTATAGAAAAATATCTACCATCTAGATGCCATGTAGATGAAAATGAGTAGTCCAAATGCCCTTTCAAACTAGAAATGACCTTCCTTGTCTAGTGATCCATAATTAATTCATCACCATGATCTCTAAACATTACAACAAGTGTTTTATATGGGATAATGGAGGTATGATTTATAGTCCATGGAAAAGCATTACTCTGGAGGATATAGAGTGAAAATTTGTCCATGTTAACATTTGCTTCTCGCTGCATTCTCCTCTAGATTTATATTTATAGTCCAAATATATAAATATTAAGTAATTTTATTCCTCCATATATATGTTGTCAAATACTGTGGACTTTGGAGCTAAAGAGTCATTTTCTGTTGTCGAGATGGTTGATGGAAGGGTTGTAGCATAGTAGGAGCATTGTAAGAGTAGGTAAATTTGCTTTGTAGTTTTTATTCAAATTGACGTTGTAAACATATTTCTTGCTTGGAATGCTAATTTTAAGGATTTCATTGAGATGTTTGTTTACCATTCATATGTTGTTTTTTAATATGCTGGTAGTGGTTACATGATCATTGAATTTCCTCAAATAATTATGTTGTGATGAATTCTAGCAGGTAGAGTTTTTGTTTTATTGATTTCTTGTTTTCTTCATGAAAACATCATTAAATTTATAATTATTAAACCTCTACCTTATTACAATTGTCCATTAAATGATGTTCAAATCCCTTAGTTTGGAATGGCTCCAACTTCCCATGTTATTGTTGTTCGGAATTTCATATCGCAGATTACTATAAGTTTATTTGATCATTGTTATCAATTTGATAATGTTTGTGGCATTCAATTTTTGTGGGTTGTACATTACTATATTATTCTTCAAAATCATTCATCCAAGAATCATTGAAATTTAGTGGGTTCAATTCCCTTTTTAAAGGACAAATTTCATTATTGAGGTGTGTTAATGTTTGAAACACTACAACAAATCCTAGTTATTAGTGTCTCTTTTAGCTTCCTTTTTAGCGTCCACTATCACTTTTAGTGTACTTTGCATCATTTTTTGGACAAAGTGGACGCTTTTCCACGGGATGGCACTTTTAATGGCGTTTTTTGCGTCCCTTTTTAAAATTTGGCGCTATTTTGGACACTAATTAGCATCCCAATCAGAGTCCCAAATAGTGTCCCAATTAGCATCCCAGCTAGCATCCCAATTAGTGTCCATTTTAAAAGTTAGTGCTATTTTGGACACTAATTAGCATCCCAATTAACATCCCAATTAGCTTCCAATTAACATCCCAATTAGAATCCCAATTAGATTTCCAATTAGCATCCCAAATAGCATCCCAATTAGCGTCCCATTTTAAAATATGGCGTTATTTTGGATGCTAATTAGCATCCCAATTAGAGTCCCAATTTGCATCCCAATTAGCGTCCCAATTAGAATCCCAATTAGCGTCCCAATTAGCATCCCAATTATCGTCCCTTTTAAAAGTTTGTGCTATTTTGGACTCTAATTAGCATCCCAATTATCATCCCTTTTTAAAAGTTTGTGCTATGTTGGACTCTAATTAGCATCCCAATTAGCATCCCAATTTATGTGACAATTATCATCCCAATTAGCATCCCAATTAGAATCCCAATTAATGTCCCAATTAGCGTCCACAAAATCATCCCATATAACACCAAGAATAGCCTCCAAAAAAATGCCGTGAATAACATAGCACCATATATTAATCCAGGGTTAGCAATAGGAATTGCACCATGAGTTTTGGCAGGAAAAAACATCCAACATAGCATCAAGTATAGATCCAAAAATTGTTCATAGAAGACATCCAACATAGCCCAATGTATAGATCCAAGTATAGCACCTAAAATAATGATAGAAATTTTGAAAGGAACCATGCTAGGAATTGCAATAGGTTTAGAGCTAGGAATCGTGTTCGGGAAACGTCTCGCATAACATTAGATATATCAATGTCAATGTCAATGATCATGATTCATGTGATAGTACTTTTGGATCTTGATTTATTATAGTGGCACCTAAATGATCATAATCATGGCACTTTTGGATCACGATTAATCCTAATGAGGGTTAAATTACTATAATGTGACCTAAATTTCTCTTATGGCATTTCAGTGTCCCCAACAACATTTGATATACCCTAATGGCATATGACTCTCCCTAACAACATGGCGATGATGCATTATGATAATTATGATGGATCACATGGATATGATTTGATAAGTATAAGAGTATATAATCCATTCTTGTGAGGTAGTATGGCTCCTTATTCATTTTTATCGCAATTATATTGATGATGACTACGATGATGACAATGATGTTGATTTATTGTATGATGATGATGATGAAGACATGGATGTCAATGATGATTATGCATGTGGTATAAATTTTGGATGCTAATTGATTCTAATGGTACCTAAATGTATCTAATGACATCTAAACAACTTGATTATCATCGAAATGAATGTAACAACATATAAATGACCTTAAAAATTACATGACATGAATCCTAATGTCGATGAGGATCAAGCACACTAATGGAATATGCATGACCATAATGACAATGATGACGGTGATTTTTTTGATGATATACTTGATGCTGATGATGATGATGATAATGAGGATGATGATCAAGATGATGTGGATGTACCATATGCCATTGAGGATGATGACGATGACAACGTCGATGCCCACGATGATGATGAATTTCATAGTGCTTATATATACTGCAGGACTTGAGATATTGGAGTTAATAACAAGCAATAAATGTTGTGAGGTGTTGACCATAAAAATATTGTTATCCATTTGGTTTTACATTGACTCATATGGCCATTGGGTTTAGTAGTTCCACCCCATCCCCCAACACCCCCCTTGCATAAAGGTATTACAATACAACCTATCATGGTGCTACCAAAATGTCACCATACAAGGTTTTTTTGGACACCCCTCCATCCATATCCTCATTTTTACCAAGAACATCCAAGGCACAAGAAGTGGATATAAATCTTAATAAAAATGCTAACTTTATTTGTACTCTTATGGAAATTTTGGTCTTGGTTTAAAATGGAATGAAGCAAAAAGGATTTCAATAATTATCATAGTGCTACTTTGAAGAAGTGGACCAATTTGTTTTACATATTTGGACTTATAAGCGGACATGTCTCTCAAGGAAAAAAACAGTTAGTTTCTCAAGTTTTATGGCATTGGTGGATTTTTCGTTAAAGATTCAGAATAATTGGTTCAATTTTCAAGGATTCTTTTGAGATTTATAAAATTTCTATTAAAGTTTAAGGCATTTTCATTTATTATGTGAAACACCCTTTAACTGACATATTTGACTATTATTTTGCATTATACCTACTGCGAAGCCAAGTAACAGACTTTGATAAACTTTATCGAATATCTTTATTGTATGCTATGCCAAAGCTCAGGTCATGGGATGTAGGAGTGTCCTATGGATAAAGTATTCCTTTGAAATAAAATGTCACAATTTCAATTACACCATTTACGCAACATGTTAACCTTGCCAAATTTGGTACGTTGCATTAGATGTGGCTCGACATTAACCTCTGACAATGGAACATAGTCTAAGAAGAAAATCCTGGATGGTTCACATGAATTTTTTACACCCTTTTTTTTATCTTATGAGATATCGATACTCCAAATAAACTTCACATACTTTATTTTCATTTGATGTAATTTAGATAAACATTTAGATCCTAAAAAAATTTCCTATGTCTATTGTCAAATTTATGTTGTCCCATACCTTTATCTCAGGTAATATTTCTCATTGATCAACTAAGATACAAGAACATTATTTTGAAATATCTACTTCTCATACTAGTAAAGGGAATTGTTTGTATCTTTGATATAATATTGGGTAGCATTTGTCTTAGCCTGTTTGTTGGGATTTTAGACAGGTGACAATTCCTCGAGGAAGCCCAAAGGCTCACTCGAAGCGACCAACTTTATGTTTAGTTAAAGTGAGCCAAAGTTAAGGTAAATTTTATCTAGGTGGGATATAATATGTTTAAATAACTAATTAGTTATATCTATATGCCCACTACTTATTTTAGGTACCAAATCCTTCCTAGACATGAGATTTGAGATTGCTTGTTCATTGTCAAACCCAACTGAACATATCCCTATGAAAACCAAGCCCCTCAATCCCTTCAAACTCAAACATATCCCGAGATTTAGTACCATTTATAATGAATATTGATGACTTCAAGTGGTTTGAAGAGATTTTTAGTTTACTATGGTTGCACATACCAAAAATCTTAAGCCATAACAAATTCAATCCCTTTTTGTGCTATAAATGAGAATGTCATTAGCATAAAAAATGTTCAAGAAACACTTGCAACCCTCATAAAAACTCATCCCTTAAGGTGATATAAATATGATGCATATTATACCTTCCCACTACAACTCTCATGGGTTCTCTAACCTCAAGTAAGCTCAAAAGAAATGAAAAATCCACACCATACACAATTATTTTCTTCTCGTGTTCAATGACCCATCAACCTTTTACTCTTTTAACAATCTACACATGCTAGGTAATAATGTTTAAGAATACCTTACCAACTTCCTTGTTCACACTACAACAAAATGCTTATAATGATCATGGGCCAAGACTGTATTAATGATGACCATGACAATGATGATGACGATGATGAATATAGTAATAAACATGATCATGATGGAAATTATGACATGAATATAATAATCATCATGATCGTGATGGAAATGATGATTATGATGATGAAAATCATTATCATTGTCATCATCATCATCATCACCATCATTGTCATCTAGGTTGTCACCATTGTTATCATTTAAAGTATATATGGTTTCCATTTAGGTGTCAAACTATGTACACTTAACACCTAGAGTAGCATCCCAAATCAATTACAATTAAATTCTCCTTATGCTATGTTGTCTAGGTGAAAAATTAGACACATTCTATCAGGATGATGATAAAGTGGACATAAATTTCACCCACTTTAGCATCCCAAATCAATTACATTTGTATTGTCCTTATGCTAGGTTGTCTAGGTGAAAATCTAGGTGCATTAAATTGGGATGGTGCTAAAGTGGACACAAATTTTGTCAACTTTAGCATCCCAAATTAGTTACATTTAAGTTTTCCTTATGCTAGGTTTTCTAGGTGAAAAACTACGTGAATTATATCAGGATGGCCCTAAAGTGTACACAAATGATGACGACAATGATGATGAGGAGGAGGAGGAGGATGGAAATCATGATGACGATGAGGATGATGATACTTTGGCTTGATTATTATTTCTTATGTCAATGGTAATTAAGAAAACACAATGTTAATGCAAATGAATGCAAATAATTTTCTTGTTTTTTAGATGTTATTTATCAAAAGTTTGTTATTTTATTATATCCAAAACATAATTATTTTGGTTATTAAAAAAACCTTAAACAACCTAAAAACATTATCCTTGATTACAAAAATTAACAAACTCATTATATTCGAATTCACATTCATTACCCATCCAAAGACCCTCAACACTTCTATTAGATCCCTTTTTCAATGTAGGTGAAAGTGAAAGACTTTTAACCAAACAAAATAATGAAATCATGAAATCAATTACAATTAAATTATCCGTATGCTAGGTTGGTTAGGTGCAAAATGAGGCACATTCTATTTGGATGGCAACAAATAATACATAAATTGATCAATGTAAGGCCCAAAATAGTTAATAATGTGTAGGGGCATATCGAAAACCCTACAAAAACCTTTCAATAACATACCCCACAAATACGAAAGGGATTAAGTCTAATAACATACCCCATTGTTCATCCATTTTTGGTCACCATTGTTACTGAATCATAAAATTCAATTCGCTGGGGTTTATTATGTTAAAACCTTGGTGAATATTTCCGGAGACTTGTGTTAAAACAACCCATCATAGGAAGACACCAATCAAACCATCCATAGATTTTGTGCATATAGTTGTCCATGGAAACGATGAGTAGGAGGCTGCAAATGAAAGCATATGGAGAATATGTGCATATTACAAATAACAAGTAGATCAATACTTATTTCCGAAACCAGATAAAAATGACTCGTAATATTATTAAGGAAGACTCCTTTGCAAATTTTGTATGTCCAACTAAAATTGATATTTGACAGACTAATCCATATAACCATGTTTAAATGAGGAAGTTTTGATGTTAGGAGGAATACAGTGGTCTCTGTTTGAATCAAATCAGCTGGGTTAAGTTTTGTAGACTCCCATTTCTTTGGGTAGTTGAATTTTAGCATTGCTTTGATGAATTATTTGATATAAAATAATCCCCCGAGTCATTGATGACCTTGTTTCCAGCACCGCGACCATTCAATTCTTCAAGGATTGAACTCATGACCTACATTTATTTTCTTCCCAATTTCATTTATTTTCTTCCATTTTCTTTTAGTGTTTGACATACTTTTCGGGTTTTGATTTAAGGATTCAATATATTGTGCATTTAGTGCATTAGAAATGTGACAAGGAATTTGCTGCTATGAGTATAGGGTTTTATTTTGATGAAGAATAAATCCTGGGATACATAGATTATTTTAAAGAATTTATACTTCCAGTATAAAGGCTTTTGTGAAATTGAAACTCTATCTTGTTTCCTATCAATAATTTTGCAGATTTTCTTTTTCAAATTTACATTTCAATGTACATCCTAAAGAAAAAAATGCATGAATTTAACTTTGTAACTAAATAAAACCATGAGAAAATTGCATTTGGAGCATGTGAACTTGATTCCTCACATTTTCACACATCATTGTGTTCCTTCGAGATACTTTTTATTTCCAGTAATACTATTGATTTTGTAGAGATTTGGATATTCTACTCGAGCTATATTATAGTGATTTGGGGACTTTTTGTACCTTCATTACTCAGGGAACATTGTTCATCTCAATTCTTGTGATCTTAGGCCTTTTTGTCTACAATGGTTTTGCATATTGTCAATGTTATGCCTTCTTCCACTTACAATGTTGATGTTTTGGGTGTACAGGGACTTGAAAACTCACAACCTGTTGGTGGATAAGAAAAGATGGGTTATAAATATAGCAGATCACTACAAATAGAAGGACACCTTGTTCAAAGCAGTTTCTTTTGTGGAACCTCAGGAATACATGCAGCCCCTTAATATTGCAGAAGATGTTACGTAGGTATGTATGTATGCTTCCTCATAATTTTGATATGATGAAATGATAAAAAAATAGGATACCATCCTATGCCTTCACACAATGGGCTTAGGAACGATTATGTGTATTATGGACTTAGAGGGATGGAATAGGGTTTTCTGAATCGATGTCTTTCAAGAAGCTAAGACTTGAGGTGATGATGCTATTAGGATGATTAAAATGGCTTCTTTTAGTACAATGCTTTCATCTTATTTGTGATGGTTTCTGTTTTTAATATTTTAAATTGATCGATCTTGAAGATTTCTCTATCCTTGTTCTATTTTCTACATAACACCATAGGAAATAGATGTCACTTCCTATGTCACTCCATCCTAAATTATCTATTTCCTTGATTATGCTTTAAATAGTAGCATCTAAATAGATAATTATCTCCTGTCACTTCCTATGTCTCTATCCTTTAAAGTTTATAATGCTTTAAACAGTAGCATTTTTTAATTATACTATCTTTTTCAAATGTAAGTTGTTATGACCTATTTACTGTAATAAGTTTCAGTACTCAGGAAGACCCTATCATTTTGAAATAGTAACTACTAAGCTACTAAACTTTGGAAGTACTTCTTCCTTCATGTTGTAGAGCAAACTACTAAATTGTTCCCAATTGTAGATTTGTAGGACTCCCTTGTTTCAGGAAATATGAATATTTTTTTATTTGCCTTAGAAAGCCAAAAGTTACTACAGCACTATCTTTCTTTGCATCAAAATATTAAATTTATGTCAAATATTTTAAATATATTTAGTGTTTTACTTGTATTTCTAATTGTTCATTAAAATGTTTTGAAAAAGGAAATATAATCATTTTATCATTGAGAGACAAAAGCAAGCATAAGCATTCTTGTAGCAGATACACTGGTAATAACATTGATATTGCTCTGATATATTCTTCTCATTTTTGTGGCATGCAAACTTGAAACTTGCTTCTGGGAACTATATAAATTTGTGGTCTAGTGCTAATATCCTTCTCAAGTAATTTTGGTCTTTGAAATTATTTCCCAACAACACAACAAAATTTGTAAAGTGTTTCATATGTTGAGAAATCATAATGCATCATTATTGTTTATTGTTCATTCATTTAGGTATGAGGAAGAATGGAACTCATGTACTAACCTAAGGATGTTAGGACTTTGGAGTTGTGTTAATACATAGTACACATAGACCATAATTTACAAACACAAATAACATATTTTGATGGTCAAATTCCTTCAAGTTGGTGAAGTGTGGAGGCTTTTATAGATGCTATACGCATCCCTTATTCAAAATTCACATCACCTGTTTTGAGGTCTTCACAATTACAAACAAAATTAAATTCAGTTTTATAGTGATTACATCAGTTTTAGAAGGTTCCTTCAAGTTGGTGAAGTGTGAACTATGGAGGATTCTCTAGATGCTATACACACCTCTTATTCGACATTCACATCACTCTTTTTGGGGTCTTCACAATTACAAACACAAATATCATATTTTGATAGTCACTACTATACCAACTGCCATTAATTAACTTCATCTTTATAGTAATTACATCCGTTTTAGGAGGTTCCTTCAAGTTGGTTAAATATATAGCTGTCTTTGCAAACCCTCTGGTGAGGAAGCTAAGAGGACCATCTCATCGCTTCTCCTTCTCCTATTGGTTCATTGAAAACTATGTGATCCTAATTAGTGATAAGTTATCCCTTGTCACTCCAAATTTAATCCATTGTTTATAATAGAAACAAATTACTCAACAAAATTAAGAAGGGCTAATGAATTTTAAAGATGCACGCTCATTGATTGTTATCTCTTGAATCAGGATGTACTTTTGAGGATTTATTGGCAATTCTGGGCATGTTATATTCTCTTGAAAAACATTAAGGTCAAATATAGGCATGTCAAATTTGAACCAACATAAGATAGAGCTGCAAACATTTTAGCTTGCTGCACTATTGTTACCGGTCTTTTTCGAGTTTGGAATAGACTCCACATTTAAATTTTCTCTTTCAGGAAACCGAGTTGAGTAAGCTCCTTCAAGTTTTTATTGAGCTAGTGTCACAAATAAGGTGCTAGTCATATTAACTCGATATTAATCTTTCACATTGATCTAGGAACAAATAATCAATCTCATCAACAAATAATCAACAAATAACTTAGAAATGGTGTTAATCGGAACCTGAATGGTTTCCTCTCTGTATATTCAATAAACAATGAATAGTTACAATAACAATGTCAAGCAATTGCTTGAATCAATGAGGAATTTGAATACTTTAGGAGTTCATTTGAATTCAATGAGTGAGTCTGGATTAACTGACTATAAGCCATTGGTTCACACTCAGTTAACCACTTAACCAAAACCCAAATTGACTCACCAAACCCTAACTAAAGTCGGAGTGCAATAAATGACTGAATCTCAACTGAAGGAGATCAAACACATGTCATAGAAATCCATCCATCAAGTGCTAGTGCTCAATGATTTCAATGAAGCCCGATGAGGTTAACTGAAGCTGAACTGATCATTAAAAGTTGGTGGAGGTGCCCCTGTTGACTCTAGATCACTAAATAATAATAAATAATCATTAAATAATATATTTAATGAGAGGAGGTGCCTCGACTAACTCGTTGAACTGATTGTAACCACCAATTAGCAATTAGGTGCATTAATATCACTCAGATCACCCCCAGAGTGCGCCAGTTAGCCTCCTTGACTCTAGGAGAAGGATAAGTTAGCCTCCTTGACTGTAGGTAGGTGTGGGTGTGACTGGATGATGTCAATTAATGCTCCACTAATGTCAATTAATGTCAATTATACTTAGGATAGTAGTTTAACTAGGCCAATTTGACCAAAAAGAGTGTGTATGGTGGTAAATGCCTCCAACACCCCCCCTTAAGCTATAGTCAGGAAGAGTTAGGAAACATAGATGCATACAAATGCTAGGGCCCCAGAAACTAAGGCCATAGGTCACCCTGTATAATGTTGAAACTGAAACAATGCTCAAAACAATCTAAGTGAGGAAAAGAGGGAAACCCCAGTGGGAAAAAACCCCCCTCAAGCTGAACACTGAAAGTAGTCTGAATCACCCTGATGAACTCACCCCCAATAGTGAATGGAGGTAAGTGAACTTCTTTTCTGAAAATATATTCGTGAAGATGTTTGCAATCTGCTCATTCATCGGGCAGTATTGCAGAATGATGGTCATGTCATGCACTAGCTCCCTGATGTAGTGCATATGAATCTCTACATGCTTGGTCCTCTGCCTAGTAACTGGATCTGTGGATATATTAATAGCACTCTGGTTTTCACAAAATAGGATAGTGGACAAAGTACTACCAAGATCAAACTCTGAAAGAATGCCTTGCAACCAAACTGCTTGGATGCAAGCATTCACCGCTCC
>LPNX010349098.1:89620-114060 GCA_001517045.1 Pseudotsuga menziesii
CTTGGATTATTCCGAGCATGGTAGTAGGATTTTGGATTTTAACTAATCATCAAATATCAATTTTCATACATCAAATTATCAAAACAAGGGAGCGCAATACCTACTCTTTGGAAATCAGACCAGGTTCTCCTTGGATCATCCGGATTTCCAATGTTGTCTCTTGTGGAGGAGAGTGTCTGTTGGGCCCATGTAGGAAGATGATTTTGCACTTCAGGTTCTGATTCAACATTTGATTATTTCTGCACACTGATATCAGAAATTAGAGGATCCAAATCAGGGTCATTACCCAGAATTTCATCATCCAAATATTTAGTAGAATAGGAAGGAAATTCAGTAGTTTTCTCCTTCACTAGTTCCATCTCCTGAAGAGGCTCATCGAACTTGACACTTCTCTCGATGATGATCTGTTTGGTATTGATATCCAACATATTGAATCCTATATATTCACCAGGATACCCAATAAACATACATTCTATACTTTGAGGTTGCAAAGCCCTTCTTTTATCAAGCGAAATTTGGGCCCATGCAGTGGACCCAAACACCCGTAGGTTCGACACATACAGCTTGAGTCTGAAGTATGCTTAGAAAGGAGTATTTCATTTCATGGAGGAATGTGGCACTGTATTCTGAATTTACTCTACAGCATGCATGGCTTCATCCCACAAATTTGTAGCAAGCTTCTTTGAATCCAACATACAGGTGGTCATCTCCTTGAGAGATCGGTTCTTGCTTTCCGCTACTCCATTCCGCTAGGGAGTGTAGGGAATTGAATGCTGGAACTGAATACCAATTTGGGAGTATATGTACAGCAAATCATTACTGACATACTCCCCTCCATTATCAGATCTCAATATTTTGATCTTAATCCCAGAGGCATTTTCGATCAAGGCCTTCAATTCAAAAAAAAATTCACATACTTCTCATTTCTTTTTGAGAAAGAAAACCCATGTATACCTTGAAAAATAATCAATAAAAGTAAGGAGTTACCTTGATCCATTCATGTATGTGATAGGCATTGGATCACTGATATCTGAATGTATCAGCCCCAATATTCTTGTAGCTTGGTTTGCCTTCCCCCAATCGAACTTGTGCTCAAGGTGTTTTCCAATCACACAGCCCTTGCAAATTCCCGTGGTTGCCTTGATGACAGGGAAGCCTTCAACCATGGATTTTTTCTATAATTGCTGCAAATATTTGCAATTAATATGGCCAAGCCTCTTATCCCACTACCTACTAACCTCATTTCCATTAGTTAGCAGAGCAGTGGGCTTTGCATCTGCAACAATGTGAGAGAACTCATAGGCTTTTGCATGATGATTTGCAAGGCATTTTGCAATGAGTTTACCGGATGCAATTTCTATTATCTCAACATCATTTGGGATGAAGAGACTCTCTTAGGAATTCTTGTATGTGTCATATAATAGAGACTAAGGAGATTTGCTGCTAGAGATGGTATGTACAAAACATTAGAGAAAAAACCATTTTCAAGATCTACAGTACCTTGTCCTTCGGAAATGGTGGTGGAGTCATCTCCCATGTGGATGGGGATGGATTTCCCAGTATCCAAGGATGAAAAGGTATTTTTCATCCATTATGTGATTCAAAGCTCCAGAGTCAATCAGTAGTGCTTTGGACTTCAAAGTGCTTTCCATGAGGGCATGACCTTTCTCATGCTGTGGTTCCCAATCTTGGTGATCTCTCCTCCGAAAGCTCTCCGGAACATTGATGTGATTCCTCTCAAGGAGAGAGGTTGCTTCATCAAGCGTTTTATTCATGCAGGCATGTTCAGGGTGAAAACCCTTCCTGCAGTAAGAACACTTGACTTTTTCTTTCCCATTTTCCCCTTTCCCTTTGTTCTTCCTTGAGCTGAAAGATTCATCATGCTACTGGTTTTCAACTCTAGGCTTGGGAGCATCAAATTTAGTTTTCTGATTTTTTGCTACTTTCCTTTACCCTTCATATCTTTGGGCCCCAAGGCATGGCGGGCTTGATCACAGGAATATTGGATGATCCTCACATGGTTAAGCTTTTCATGTTCATTTGTTAGGGACTCAATGAAGGCATTGAGTGTAGGCATATTCCATCCACGGGTTGTGAGCTTCCCTGCATGGAATGTAGAAACAAAAATTGACTAATCAGTCCTAAGTTTGGAGAGTATGGAAAGGATGAGCTGATCATCCTCCTTCTGTAGATTGCATTACTTCAAGAGTAAAACAATATGCTTGAACTTTGTAAAGAAATCATTCAGAGTCTCGAAATTGGAAGGTTGGAGAGATTCCAATTTGTCCCATATTTCTTTCGGTGTCTTCAAATTCATAATATGGAAGATAAGTTATCGAGAAATAGAGAGGCACAAGAAACTAAAGGTTTCATCCTTCTTTCTCAAGAATATTGATTTTTCTATGGCGGATCCAGGCTCAAATTCAGTGTCCATGGTGAATCTAAAAATTCCTTTGGAGCACAGCTGAATCTCCATATCACTTTTCCATTAGTGGAAATTGTATGGAGTTAAGAGATCTACTGAGGAGGCCATCTAGATGTGCTAGAGTGAATGCTTCACCTGTAGAAACCTGAAAATAAAAATAGAAAGGGAAAAATAAGGTGGGACAGCCTACACATTCTAGGATTTCATCACACCCAGCATAATCAATCAAGTAAGCTTGATCAACAAGTTCTCTACTTGGGATATTGAGTGGCAAGCCTTGGCTTCTGATGTAGTGCTGGATTTTTGAGCTGTTGCTCACTTTTCATGGAGAAATATGTCAAAAAGCTTTTTTTTGAGAGATAGATCTTCGTCTCGCGGTATGCATTGATACCATATTAATATTGCACATTGATCTAGGAACAAATAATCAATCTCATCAAGAAATAATCAACAAATAACTCATAAATGGTGTTAATCGGAACCAGAATGGTTTCCTCTCTGTATATTCAATAAACAATGAATAGTTACAATAACAATGTCAAGCAATTTCTTGAATCAATGAGGAATTCGAAAACCTTAGGAGGTCATTCGAATTCAATGAGTGATTCTGGCTTAACTGACTGCAAGCCATTGGTTCACACTCAATTAACCACTTAACCAAAACCCTAATTGACTCACCAAACCCTAACTGAAGTTAGACTGCAATAAATGACTAAATCTCAACTGAAGGAGATTGAACACATGTCTTAGCAAGCCAACCATCAAGTGCTAGTGCTCAATGACTTCAATGAACCCCGATGAGGTTAACTGAAGCTGAACTCATCATCAAAATTTTGTGGAGGTGCTCTTGTTGACTACAGATCATTAAATAATAATAAATAATCATTAAATAATATATTTAATGAAAGGAGGCGCCTTAACTAACTATTTGAACTGATTGTAACCAGTTAGCAATTAAGTGCATTAATATCACTCAGATCACCCCCAGAGTGGTTCAGTTAGCCTCCTTGACTATAGGAGAAGGCTAAGTTAGCCTCCTTGACTATAGATAGGCATGGGTGTGACTGGATGATGTCAATTAATGCTCCACTGATGTCAATTAATGTCAATTTATACTTAGGATAGTGGTTTAACTAGGCCAATTTGAACAAAAAAAGTGTGTATGGTGGTAAATGTCTCCAACACTCAATTAGTCTGACTAATAAGTTAGACTCTGTTGGCTTCCTATAAAATGGATAGATAACCACAAAAGAGGAACACTCATTTTACTTATTTTCTTGATCCAATTTAACAGCAGACAATCAACAAACCTGCACAATGTCTAGAATCTATGACATTTTGTAGTATGGTGTATCATTTATGGATTTTGAAGCAATTTATTATAGAAAATTTGCATATATATGCTGTGTAATTTAGTGTATTTTCTTACTTATTAAATTTTTTCCCAAGTCAACTCCTAAGTTTATCAAGATAACACTCAACTCTTATTCTTTCTCCATGTCTCATCATACTTCGAGTTGGGGTTGAGGTTAACATTGGCTTGCTATATTTGAGGGCTTAACCATATGTTTCGACTGTTTCTTTAAAATGTAAGAAAGAATTCAAGCTCAGAAGAAAGAGATAGAATCTTGGAAAGCTACAGAAAAGGCAAAGTCTTACTTGTTAGAAGAGCGTGATAAAGATCAACACATATAAGCTAAGTGGTTTGTATCCCACATTGAGGTATCTTGCAATCACTTTATTTCAGTTCGCTTGACATGAACGGTATTTATGTGCCATGTTCTCTATATATTCATTATAATGGTTAGCATGTCATTGCAACATGTGGCATCGCTTCTGGATATCAATAAGCGATTCCAACAGTACAATACTAGCTTGCAGGATTATAACAACAAACTTCAGAGTGATGTTGACACTGTTGTAGAGACCATATCTAGATTACAAAAATAAAAATCAACTATGATGGAAACTCTCAGTAGCTTAAGAGGTCACTCTGCTATAGTTCAGGACTAGCTTAGTGTAACTAAAGTGAGTATGTATTTCTGCAAACAAGTCAACCTTGATATTGAATGGTACTTTTTTGTAAAATAGAGATATTATTTATTGATATTCATTCTAGGAAGTATCTTTTTTTGATTGTGCCTTCCTTGCATCATGAATATAATACTCTCATTCTTTAGATATGGAATTGAAAGCTACTTTAGGGCACTTAAAGCTACCTTTTCCATGGAAAACCTCGCAATAAAACCATGGAGTACCTCTATGTGATCCATGGATGGAAAATGGGGTAAATTTTCTGTGCATATTACTACACATAATCCTGAGGGACTCTAGAGAGACTAAACCATCTCTTGAGAGGACTCATGTGTGGCTCAAGTTCACTCGAGCTAACCTCCAAGGCTCAAAATTTTAAGGACATGGGAGTGGGTGGGCTTTCATCCACTCACATGTGCAGTCACAATATCATTTGACAACTTCCTCAAGGTTACCCCATGGATCTAGGAACAACCCCCATTGGATTTGAACATTACCCACTGGTGAAAAACTCCTTGCTCTTCACTAGTGGATCTAACCATTTTGGGGAGCTTAAAGCTTCTTACTATCTCAAAGATTTTTATAAACAATGAGACTATTTTTCAATATGGACAACGAAACTTCTGATTAAAATATTTATTCATTTTATCCTCTGCAAATTGGCTTCCATAAACATGTTTTTTCTGTAGATGGACTTATTATCTATCCGTGTGTCTTTTGCAACAATCCTAGTTTGTTCTGTGGTTTGATTACATGGTAGATACCACCCAAGTGAAAAATAGTCAATCTATAAAGCAACCTCCAAATACAAAAATGTTCTTCACAAAATAGGGCATGAACCATGTGAATAACCTTCCAAGTGGACCAACTCAATGAGTAACCTCCAAGCATGTAATATCTCTCATGGAATGGTATATAAAAGAGTGTAAGAATGCTTGAAATGATGAATTTCACCTTTAGTAGGGATGAAAACTACCCTTATGTATGTGTCTCGAAGGGTGAATGTTCCTCAAATAATGAGAGAAGGCCTTCCTCTAAAAACAAACCAGTACACCAAGGTGAATTGACCCTCTTAGGGATTTCATTTTATGCACATGGGCACTTAATGCACACCAAACCTAGGATTTTAGGGCCAAATGGGGTTGTTACTTCTCTTGTGCGCATGTCCAATATTTTTAGGGTTGGTTTGTGACCTACGGTTGCAAGGAAATCCACCAAAGACTGTTATTTGTTATTGATCTCCTTCAATAGACTGCGGAGAATCAACTAAAGTGCACTCAAAATTGGTTTATAGGGTCTGAAAATAAATGATATTTTTTTATTTAGGTTTGCTTACACCCCTTTTGTGGAGAAAAAGCACCCTGAATTCATGATACTACTATAAATTGCTGATTAGGAGGTTGGAACAGCCCTTATTGAAGGTTTGAGGCGGTTGGAGTACCAAGGTATGCTCTTTATGTCCATATCTATGCCGAGAATTGTTTCTTAATGTCATTTCAACCCTCAAATTCAACCCAATATTTCTCAAATCCTATTTCTTCCATTGTTCAACACTTTTCATAGGGTTATTTATGCCTAGAATTGCCTTTTAACCCTCCAATTTCGCCCATATTTAGAGGTAGTCCTGTTTGGTGATGGATAAGTGCACAAGGGTGCCCAAGATGCTGAAACAGGGCTGCTTCATACCCTTTTTTACTATTAGACATGTTTGTTTGTGCCAAAAATTCATGTCAATTCTGTTATAAGGCATATGCATGAGATTTTAAGATTGCTTTCACCCACAAATTTCTCATTTTCACAACTAGAATTGCAAAGATAGCCTCCTACTTCCATTGATCATCGTCTTTTAGGGCTGCAATGTGCCCAGGTCTAAAAGTTGACCTAATTATAATTGATTTGAGATGCTTTATTGTTTGTTGTGACCTTCAGAATGCTCCTGTGGAGAACCTTCTGCAATGAACAATCAAAATGCACGATATAACAGAAATATTGGAGCACAAAAGAGATTTTATTGATCACGGGCCACTTTGAGGGGGAAACCTCCTTTGAGAAAGATCAATATAAAATAACTCTTCGATTCTTTCATTAACCTCAACACATACTTATATACTAAGTCTAATCTAAACAACTATTACTCCACATAAATGTGGGATAATGCAACCTATTAACTAGACATGAAATACTGGGTGAATGAGAGAAGAAGGATGAAGTTCCAATTTATAAGCAACAGACCCAATCTTCTGAAGAAATTTATATGGCCCATAGAACTTTGGAGCCATCTTCTGATGCCATTTGAGTTTTAGGGAGGATTGCTTGTAAGGATGCAAATGAAGAAAAATCATATCATTGACTTGAAAGGTGCGCTTAGAATAATGTTGATTGGCTTGCTGCTTCATGTGATTTCTTGCCATGTGAAGATTTTCTTGCAGAATGTGAAGAATCTGATCATGGTTGCACAGAACCATGTCAACTTCCTAAACTGGTGAACTATGGGGGGTGTATGGAAGGAGCACAGGGGGTGGCTTCCCATAAACAACTTCATAAGGAGTCATTTCAGATGCAGTATGGTAGGAAGTATTGTACCACCATTCAGAGAGAGAGAGCCACTTTTCCCATTGATGTTGTTGTTCGGAGGTGAAGTAACGAAGATAAGTTTCCAACCATTTGTTGGTGACTTCAGGTTGACCATCTGTTTGTGGGTGATATCCTAAACTCATTTTCAGTTTGGTTCCAGTGAGGCGAAAGAGTTCGGTCCAAAAATGACTTGTGAAAGTTGCATCGCGGTCTAAGACAATGGAAGAAGGGATGCCATGAAGACGGGATATCTGGTCCATGAAAATTTATGTGACTGAGGAGGAATTATATGAATGGTTGAGAGCACAAAACTGACTATATTTGGAGATTCGATCAACCACAACCAAGATTACGGTCTTCCCTTTAGATTTAGGGAGCCCGCCAATGAAATCCATTGAAATATCTATTCAAATCCTTTCAGGGATGGTCAAGGGTTCGAGCAAGCTGGGGAGGAGTGTAGTTTCACCCTTGTGGTGCTAGCAGGAATCACATTCAACAACCATCTATTGAATTTCCCATTTCACTCCCTTCCAAAATAAGTTACGTCGTTCCCTCTCATATGTTTTGAGGAACCCAAGGTGCCCTGCTGCTAGAGAAGCATGGAGTTCATAGAATACATCTTGGTTAAGATCTGTGCACTGGGGAAGCACCAAGTGACCCTTGTATCACAAAGAAGAACCATCCCAAGAGTGATGAGGTACAAGAGAAGGATTACTGGCCAACTGTTGGATGATTTGAGATAAGGAAGATTCATTGACATAGCCTTGCTGAGCAGATTGTAACCAATTTGGAATAGGCAAAGAAATAGCTGAAAGAGAAGCATGGTCATCAAATGTGCAAGAAAGAGCATCTGCCACAAGATTGTCCTTACCCTTCTTGTAAGTGATCTTGTAGTTATAACCCATGAGTTTGTTAACCCATTTTTGTTATGTTGGGGATGAGAGTCATTGTTCCAGGAAATATTTTAGACTCTGGTGATCAGTCTTGATGCAGAAATGATTCCCTAAGAGGTATGGATGCCACTTCTGTACGGCATGCAAAATAACTGTGATTTCCTTCTTATATGTAGAGGTGTCTAAATTATTACCAGATAGGGATATGCTGGTGAATGCAATGGGATGTTTGTCTTGGAGGAGGGCAACACCAAGTCCATTGTCACAAGCATCACTCTCAATAGTGAAGGGCTTGGAAAAATTAGGCATAGCTAGAATAGGTGTGGTACACATAGCTTGTTTCAGTTTCTCAAATGCACACACAGCAGCATGTGTCCATGCAAAAGCATCCTTTCTCAGTAGAGTTGTTAATGGAGCTGGAATATTCCCATAATCCTTGACAAACTTGCGGTAGTAGCCAGTAAGTCCGAAAAACCGACAAAGGCTCTTCAAGGTCTGAGGAGGTGGCCAATTTTTCATGGCATCAATTTTGACAGGATCGAAATGAACCCCTTGTGCTGAAACAATATGCTCGAGATACTCTACTTCCTTTCGCCCAAAAACACATTTAGATTGTCTGGCACAGAGATGATGATCACAAAAAATTTGCATTACAAGATCCATATGTTGGATATGCTCAGCCCAGGTTTTACTATAGATGAGGATATCATCAAAGAAGACCAGAATGAAGTTTCACAAGTAGGGCTGAAATATTTTATTCATCAATGAATGGAACGTGGAAGGGGCATTTGTGAGGCCAAATGGCATGACCAAAAATTCATAATGGCCATCATGTGTGCAAAAATCTATTTTAGGGATATCATCCGCATGGGCCCGAATTTGGTGATACCCAGAACGAAGATCCAACTTGGAGAAAAAATGAGCACCAATAGGAATTGGAAACTTATCCTTGATTGTGATGTGATTAAGTGCTCAAAATTCGATGCAAAGGTGCCATGACCCATTTTTTTTCCAGACTAGAAGGACCGGTGAAGAGAAGGAACTAGTGCTAGGGTGAATAACACCTTGCTTGAGTAAGTCGTGAACAAGCATCTCAATTTCTGTCTTGTGGTGAAATGGGTAGCGACAGGGCCTGATGTTGGGAGGGACACTTCCACGAAGGAGCAAAATTCAATGGTCCTCAGGTTGGGAAGGTTGCAATCCCACTAGCTCAGCAAACACACATTCATATCGATCCAAAATTTGTTGGAGATCCAATGGAGTAGTTGAGACTGCTGCAGGTTGCATCTGAATGAAATGGAGCGGAGCGATGACACCATGTGAAATTTTCTTAAGAATATTTTCCATGCTATGTGAACTGATGAGGCTAAGAGACCTTGGTTGTAATCCCTACAATGTGTGTTTGGTACTATTGATTGAGAAATGCATCCAAAGTTCAGCAAAATCCCATAAAATGGGTCCAAGTGTGTGTAACCATTAAGTGCCCAAAACCACATCACATCTGCCTAAGGGAAAGGAAAACATGTCAGAGCGCAAGTTGTAATCCCCCATATAGATATGCACATTACGACACTTCCCTTTTCAAGGTAAGGTGTCCCCATTGACAATCATGACTTCAAAGCTGAAGCAAGGATGGATGAAACAATCTGCCTGTTTGGCGATCCTCGGGACAATGAAGTTGTGAGTGCTACAAGAATCAATGAGTATTGTAAGAGGGAGTTTTTTGAAGAACCCTCTGACCTGCATGGTTTGTGGGGTGGTGACTCCGGCTAAGGCATGTAGAGATATCTATGGTTGGTCCTTTGGAGCAGGAAGTTGTTGAATGTCACCATCATCATCTCTGGGATCCTGAGCATCATAAAAAATTTCAGGTGCGGGTGGAGAATCCACATCCAAGAGATAGATATTTTGCTCAACACATTTATGTCCCCAGGTGAATTTCTTGTCACCGTTATAACAAATCCCTTTTTCCTAACGTTCCCGCATCTTTGCTTCAGACAAATGCTTGATAGGAGTGGTTCTAGGGGCTAGCATATTTTGGTTTCTTTGAGGAACCATAGGTATGAATGGAACAAGAGTGGATTTGGAGTGTTGTTGAGCCCGGATCTTGTCCTCTACTAGCTTAGCCGACCCAAGGGCTTCCATCATTGTGTTGGGGAAGAACATTTTAATCTCAGAGCATATTGCATCCTTTAGACCACTGATAAAACAACTGAGGTAGAATGCATTACGCAATCCCTCTGTGTGATTGGTGAGTTTATCAAATTCTATCTGATACTCTCATACAGTGCTAGTTTGGCAAAGTTTGGTGAGTGCTCCTGTGAAGTCATCCGAAGCACTAGGACCAAATCGCTACAAGAGGAGTTGGGAAAAATATGTCTAGTTTGGCTCGGCATGAGCCTTGATGTACCAACAGAACCATTGAAGTGCTTGATGTTCCAAATGAAAGGATGCAAGGGGGACTTTATTGACATCAAAAGTGTTATGCAAACTGAAATATTGCTCTGCCCTATAAATCCATTCATTTGGATCATCACCATTGAAGCGAGGAAAATCCAGCTTTGGCCTGTGGAGGTAGCTAAACGATGAGAACCCAGTGTGTGCAAAAGACTCATGTTGGCGGTGGTTGTTCATGGGTAAATGTTGAAGTTGGAGGTGGAGAATTTTTTTATCTACATCCTCAAGTTTGGACTTGATGGCGGCAAGTTCTTCTTCCGTTTGTTTATTTGCTCCGGCACGGGAGACAAACATACGCAGTTTTTTTTTTCTTAGGCAATGGGTAGAAAGAAAAAATGGAGATGGTTTTAGAAAAGAATATTTTTTATTTGGGAAAAAATTGGGGGGATAATTGGAGTTTTACGGGGTTTTTGACACTTTTTTAGGGACAAGAAGCAAAAAATGGGAATTTCAGAGGTGGGATGAAGGAATTGGAAAATTTGGCAGAGAGAGACAATGAAGCAGAAATTGAAAATGAACACCATGGAAAAATTTGAAGGCGATTGGGTGAGAATCAGAGAAGTTATGACAAATTATAAAAATTGACAAATGTGGAATTTCAACCTTGAGGAAGTGAAATTGGGGATAAGGGCCTCAATGAAGGAATATGTAGAATGGTATCACAGGGGTGAAAATGAAATTTCAAGGAAAATGGAGCGAAATCAAGGAAGATATGGCTGAAAGAACTGATCCGTGGTGGTGCTAGAAGCTGCGTTTTATCAACAGGACATGGAGTAAATGATCTGTGACAATTCTAAAATTATGCACGTTATCAACTGTAAATAGAGATGGACCCCAGGTATATTCGGCTTCCTATTGGTTCAAAGGTAGTCACTTGGCCACCAAGGCCATATTAGGCTAGACGACTTAACAACTATTTCTTACTCCCCATGAATGTGGGATAATACATCATACTAATGGGACGACTTACAAAGCATATGCGTCCAACAAAATATACCGACAAAATAAAGAGGGGGGTTGACATGGGTTCTTAACAGCTCCTAAAGTGCTCAGATTTGTCCCTTTCATGCTCATACTTGATTTTAGAGTATTTTATGCCCATAGGACTACCCAACATTTCTCCTAGTGTGCTCATAACTGAAAATGAAATGGCTCACTGCTGTTACACTCCATAAACTATCCAAATTTCAAAACCAACTCAGAATTTACTAGATTTGATTTCAAGATTACAATCATGACAATGTCACCCCTGGAGAGTGTGATTAGAATCATCGGTGGACACCCATATAAAATGGAGGGTAACACTTCCAACTGTGTACTCATACATGAAATTAGATCATTGATTGGGCCACTCTCTAGAAACTGCTAAAATAGAATTTTTAGAATTAATAACCTCTTATATTTTCCTAAAAAATCAACTTGTACATATATCCCCAAGGGGTATCCAAAACCATGATAATATCATGCAAAATATGACACAGGATCTCACCTTGAGGATTCTCTTAGAAAGAGGGACTTGAATATTAGGATATATTTGCTTCAGTTGAAAGGAATACATATATTTGAGTAGCCATGTCTATTGCATCATTTTTTGGTTGGCCCTTATACTAGATGAATGTAAATACTATTTTTCTAAATATTACGATTAAAGAATAAATATACATTAATTAGCTAAGAGATTTTGAGGTGCATGGGATATTATATTTTGGGTTTCTCCAAAAGTGTTTACAACATGCTAGGAGTGTGCCTCATGTGATGTGGGGTGCATTGTGGAATCCTAGCCCTATATTTTATCTTATATTGCTATGGTTTATTGGCATTTCAGATTCTCAGTTAAAAACAAAATACAACCTGCACTGCTACTATCCCAAGGACCTTTCCTTACTCCATAAAAGAACCCCCTTGCTCTTTAATGATGACCGAATTCTCCATTTGTCTCTCTTTTCTTGAATGATTGGAAGCCTATAAGGTTTAAGCTATGGCCATGGATTTGATTTGATAAGAACATTGGAATGAAGGTACTACAACTTTTTCCACAAATAGAAATAAGTTTCTTGCTAGGTACAAGTCCCATATAGTCAGACATGGCACATTTTTCCATTCCTTGAGCTCTTTTTATCTCATCAAACTTTTCAAATATTCTTCAACAGAGTTCCCAACCCATCTATTTCTCACTCTTGTGAACTACTCCACTTCTAACCAAACCTGTTTTGTATATTTGAGAATTTGATGAGAAAATGTTCTATTGATTTTTCATTTTCTCTATATAAAATACATGCACATTTCCTGTTCTCCTGCATGTACATGCAAATGCACATATGGGGTCATGTTTACTGTCATAGTCACAGTCATCTCCATGCCAATGTCAGGAAGATTCCAAATCTATTTGAATTCCAGAGCTTATTACAGAACTAAAATAAAACCAGGTGATTTAAACTAATGTTATGGTCATGTAGGTTCCTTTCCTTGTATGGTCAAGTTTCATCCCAAAAAATTATTGTGAGCTGAGCTTGAATGTTTTCAGCCCTTGCGGCTAAGCTAAAACCGAGTCATATTGGTTGGAATATTCATGTGCTAGTGGAATACCGAGGTAATTAGACTTATAAGTAATGTGGTTAAGTTCTCAAATGGAAATGGGTGGGTGAGTGGAATCCACATGAGTCTCTTAGAAATGGCTTCCATACTTGCTGTGCTAATCATGATCATGCATGCAAGGAATGACATGATATGTTGCAGGTGACTATAGGTAAGGATGTAAACTCATATAGTGTAGCTTATACATTTACATGGCTTGTACCCTCAAAGGATAGGACATGACACAAGCTTTGATACACTACATCAAAACATTTGGATCGACAGAAAGGTTAGTCAATTATTTAGTTTAAATGGTTTTAGATTTGAGCATATTTGGCACTAACTTAGAAATATAGTCAAGCTGAGAATAATATTATACTACAACTAAGTGAATCTAATTAGAATTTTATTTATTTTTCTACATGATTTATGTTAGTTTGCAGTAAAAAATCTCTTTTTGTATAAAAATAAAAAATTTCAAAAAAGTTTTCTTTGTAGGTCAATTGCACTCTTTGAAATATGCCCTTCAAATGTAACCATGGATCCGGTGATCTCCCAAAAATCTTTAGATATTATGAATAAAATCAAATACAACGCCTTTTAGCTAGAGCTAAAAGTTTACCCTAGGAATAGTTTTCCATCGTCTTCTAATCAAAGGTTATTTCTAAAGTACTTCAGCAAATTATGTTGATTGGTAGTTAAGGGAAAGACACAAAGGGTAACCGAATTTAATTTCTATATTTAGAAGAAGCAGCCTCTCACTTCAGCATTCATGTTCCTAAGCACACATTGGAGTCCATTCAACTCAGTTTCAACTACTTCTGCATGACCTCCACCTTTGATTTCTATCAAACAAGCGAACAAATTTCCCACTTTCACTTGGAAATCATTTGGAAGTCTTGTTTCCACTATCACAGATTTGGATTAACACCATTTCCTGCTGCCTTTGGGGGTTCCATTTATCTTATATGAGAAACCTTTTTGGGAAGAGTAGCTACTGTTTTCGGAGGTGGGTGAGTAAATATGGTTGTGCTCACTTTAAAATGTTATAGCCATGCTTGGATTCATGCCTAAGTGAGTGACTGAGCCATTGTCACTAAATTACTTCCTTTTAATTATTGAGTGTGATGATTGATATGAAACACATTTACCAAATATATCTCCAACATTTGGCAGGTGAATAGTAATTGCCCAAGCTAAGCACATATTTTCATTGTTTTCACCACAAGGTTCTCATCTTTCTCCATCAAATATTCCTATAATTATTTAATTTGGCTGATTTTCAAATCTCTTGTTGACTAGGAAATACATGAGTTTGTTTAAATTCCCTCAACATGATTGACACTAGCCTTTTTAAACAAGTCAGGATGTGATTAGTCTTCGGTATCTCGTCCTTCATTTCTAAGTGGCACTTGTTTCAGTTCATTTTAAACACCTTTGTTAAGGATTGAAATAACTCCATTTCTCAAATTTGGAATTCAACATTTTCTATACTTAATAAATCATAGGATCACATAGTACCATGCAAAGAGTAAAATGTTAATGACTCATAAATGTCAAAAACATTCCTTGAGATCACTTGCTATTAACACATTGCGGTGAAACATAATCCTTCAAACATTACTATAATAAAAACAAATATCAAATCAATTCCAATCTTGTATCATTAGTAAGTGTCAAAATTTTCTTAGAGTCAAGTGCTGATATAAATTTTCTAAGTGTCAAAATCATACATAACAATCATTTCAAGCTCTGTACAACTCCTATTTTCGCTTGAAAATAAAGGTATTTTTGAACTGAGGTTTCTTGCAATTATTTTTTCCAAGCTTTAGCATCATTATATAGTGTGTTGATGACTTAAAATTACAGCAGTACCCTCTTATTGCAATATGGTGTAAACAATAGTTATTTTTCTTGAATATCATTGTATTCACATTTAAGGACGTGTCTTCATGTCCTCTTATCATGAGTCTCTTAATAGAGTATGATTAGATATCAAACCTTAAACAAACATAATGGTTGCTAGGGAATAGTGATTTTTGCATCCCATTAAGCCAATTTCTTGACTTTTGTTCAAAATTACTAGAAAAGGTTTCTGGATTTCATAACCTGCTTGATCATATATTGTGAACTTATACAATCTATCACCCTTTGTTGACCATTAGATACTCAAATTTGTGTATTTTTTTTTTTTAATCATTATAGAGGACTCTGTAAGTTAGGTTCCCAAATTCTTAAAGGGTGCTAGCTCAGTGGAAGAGCATCTGCCTTACAAGCAGGAGGCTGGTGGCTCGATTCCTCCATGCCCTAATGATATTATAATATCGGTTAAAAAAAACTAAATTATTAACCAAAAAATAAGAGATAAGTGAGCAAACAGAATGACCAAAATTTGTATATAAAATTACTAAAAACGACTAAATTAATGACGAAAAAATGAGAGATGTGAAACTTGGCATTAAAAAGGATGCAATACGTGGCACTAATGATGAATCCAAACATGGTGTTGATATGGTAGCAAAATAAGATGCAAAACTAGGCATTAAAAATGATGCAACACATGGCACTAATGATGAAGCCAAACATGGCGTTGATATGGTAGAAAAATAAAACGTTACTTTGGATGCAAAACATGATGCTAAATAGGAAGCAAAATATGGTGCAACAATAGAAGAAATATTTGGTGTCATTTTGGTAGAAAAAAACGATGCAAAAAAGGAAGCAAAAATTGGTGCAAATTTTGAAGCGAAAATTGGCACATATTTGGAAGTAAAACATGGTGCAAAATGGGATGCTAAAATGGTAGCAAAAATGGATGCAATATTGGATGCTAACATGGTGCTATTAAGGATGCAAATGTGGTGCTAACAGGGATGTCAGTTAAGAAGAAAAAGAAGACACTTGCTAGGAAGCAAAATAGGATGTTATTTAGGAAGAAAAGTTGGACGCTATTCTAGAAGCAAAAAAATAAACGCTATTTTGAGCATCATAAAAGATGCTATCTAGGAAGAAAAAAAAGATGTTTTTTGAGACGCTTTAAGTTTTTTCCATGATGTGTCCCATTTAGCATATAGTTTGATCGCTCAATGTAAAAAAAAATTACACTAAAAAGGGACGCTAAATGGGACGCTAATTCCAGGATTTGTTGTAGTGAAAGTGGAAGGGTTCCAAGGTAATAGCTAAGATAAGTTTATTAACGTCCAAAAAATGACTAGCACTAGGTCAACAAGATTGCTCACTGCATAAATAGTGATGCATAGTTTGACTATGAAGACCTCTCCTGTAGAAGAAAAAATCATAGTTATTCTATATGATCTAGGTGGAACTATCGAAATTGGAAAAGAAATCCAATGCTTTAGGTCTCATTTTGGGGGTCTCTTTCTGCCTTTCCATTTGTAGCTCAATATTTGAGGGAAATAAGAAGTGTAATTTAGAAGCGATAATATTCTTTACAAAGAGACATCAATAAGAAGGAAAATAAGAAGTGGAATTCCTTATTGTAGGTTGATTAGCCAAGGGTACTATGATTCTTCTCCTGTTTATTTTCCTGATATTTTCCTGGGATGTCTTTTTTGTCTGATATAGAAGTTGTTCTATTTCTTCATGATTTATACTCCATCATTTTCAATCACCAAGGACATTTCTTATTCATTGACTATCTGAATGATAAAATCCCCTTCTACTTCTTTTATATAATTTCCTTTTGTTGGTGTTGCTTGCTTTTCTGAGTTCTCACTTAATATACAAGGTGTATTGTTGAGTGAAAATTCTTCCGTATCAAGAGTTATAGTCTTGGTTTTAATTTTTTTCTGTCATTCAAATTTGTTTTTTCCATTCTGTCTCTTATCCTTAAATTGATTTTGCTTATATTTCTCTTCCTGTGTTGACTCTTTTGGGAATTTCATGGAACAAACTTAACTGTATGATTACATAATGACATGTCTTTATGGACTTTGCATATTTTTCCAGGTCGTATGCTTATATATTTTTTGAAATCCTCGGGTATATCGCTTATAATTGATGGATATGATTTCTTGGTTGCATCTTACTTTAGAAAAAAACTGCAAAAAAATAGGATCAAGCCACCATGCTAAACAAGGTAATCTAGTGGCTGAATCTGAAGATATTGAAGACCTTGAGGTCAGTGTTTTGTTTTTTTCATTTAGTCTCTTTTTCTCTTTGATAATACATAACTGTATTTTTTTACCACTATTAAATGTATCCAAGATTGATTTTGAAAGATATTGGAGGAGTAGGGTCGTTATTTCAAGATGTTCTTGCAAATTTGAAGAGTACAGTTTGGAAGGAGTGCCCCATTTTTAATTGGTCGAAGTCATCTTTATTGTAAATTATTGGTAGAAGTAATATTTAGTGGTATAACTATTTGGAATATATTAGCATTTTGAAGGCTTCTTATATTTAAATAATGGATTCTAACATGGACTTATGTTTCATATAAAACTTTGATTGACCTTTATTTTAAAGAATATTAGTAGAAGCATTGTTATTATTTTGGGACACTATTTTTGAGTTTATGAATTTTAATATTTTTAATTAAATAACATAGTAATGGATATGTATGTGTCCAACAACATGTTTCTTGCCTTTAACTTAGCTATAATTCACACCATCCCTCATTTTCCAACCTCGGTTAATGGAATAACAGAATACTGATCATGGGAACACTAACTAGGTCTTCATGTGACCGGTATGGAACTTGCTATAATCCTTCATATACACAAACCATTCGAATGGCAAACATCATCTTAGGAATTTTATTTTTCTCTCATGATGAGTCTGCATGTGATTGGTTATGGCCTTGCAAAGAACATTATAACAAGATAGGTGTGACAAGAAAAAAAATCCTTAATATAAGGAAAAGTCCATTTAAATTCTTGAAGAATAAATACATGTTCATAAAGTAATAAAGATGATAAAAATGCATCTTGAGGACCAACCTACAACACGAATCTAGGATTCCCTAATACATGGTTCATCTCCATTACTCTAGGAGACTCACTTTTTCAAGTGGTTGTTGATTTCTCTCTCCTTTTGGGAAAAGGTCAAATATGAGGGGAATCCTTATGGGGAGCAAGGAGCATCCTCCTTTGTTTTGTAGAGGTGTTTCTCCTCTTTAATATTTGAATGATAATATTTTATCTGAATACACAACTTCATATATAGGGTGGGCACGTTTTGAAATAAGAATTCAATCATAGGCCTTGTGGAAGTCAATCTTCAATATATGGGCATCCTAGAAAAATTCCCTCACGAATCCCTAGCCCACTCCATGGTATCCCATGCTAAGATCATTGTACCCAACATAAACCCTTGCATAACCTATATGTTCCTTCTAAACAATATTATTAACCGAAAGAGGTATTGCCTTGGCCAGGTTCTTATACGCCACTCCTAGAAATGTAATATGTCTCCACCTCCCTATGGAGTCTCTCTAAGCATACTTGGGAATCGACTTAATCAGCGCCTACTTAAATTCTCAAGAAGAATGGTTTATATTCCAAGTAGAAAAATCATACCCTACTATATCCCACATCACCTTGTAGAAATCACAAGGAAACCCATTTATACTTGGGGACTTACCATTTTGCATTGAGCATAGGGTAGAAAAGATCTCTTCCTTCGAGAACTCATTGTCTAACCTGTCCTGGTCCCCAATAAATACATTATGAGGAATGACCTTATCGAAGGAATTTCTAATAATCATAATCGAGTCTGTTACAGAACAAGGTGAAAAATATTCTAGAAATGAAGTCAAAACATACCTTTGATCTAAGTAGGGTTTTCTTCAAGAGAATCATGAGATATGTGTTAAATATGAGCCTTCAATACCTAGGAATGTTGCCAAATTGTGAAATGCTTGTTGTATTGGTAAATATTTTAAGTATTTCATGGAAAATGGGGATTGGAATTGCTTCCTCCACTTCATTGTTCCAATCTTAGGGTTCAATGGATACAATTGCTACAATTCTCTACCTTCTTGAGAAGTTTTCAATTTGTGACCATCAATTATGACTAATTTGACATTCACTACAATGGATAACTTAGTGCAAATGTAAACCACCCTAGATACTCCAACAGATGAATCTTCAGAATAAATATTACTTCTAAATTCACTAATTGATTACCCTCATTATTTAGTGGTTGTGAATATTAGTACGTGCTCCTTTGTGTAGTCTAGTTTTCTGTTGTAGATAAATTAGTGTAGGGTTTTCTTTCATTCTCAAATTACAGGTTTAGGAAAGAAGAGATACCAAGGTCAATAATAAACAGGAATAATAAACCAAAGAAACACAATTTTGAATTTTACCTTGGAGAAACCCTTACTGGAAACACTCTACCAATAAATTTACAAAAGTGTCCGAGTCTTCAATTATTCACTATCTACAGTATAAATTACAAAGAGGTTTACTACAAAGCAAACATTTATTAGAGTCTAGCTTCCAAATTGATGCAATAATATGTTCTCTTTTTCTTTTCTCTGTTATGACCACTTTCTCTCCTTCCCTTTCATCGATATATTTGAATACCCAAAATTACTTGAGAATTCAATCATGAGAACCCTAGAATACTTTCACATGGCCATTTTAAGTATTCTACCATGGTGATTCCTCTTCCAACAAAATGGAATTAGTTTTGATACTGGTTCATTGACCTAACTAATGGTTGGTAACATCCAACTAAGATAGTGTTGATATGGCATTGGTTTGGCTCCTTAAGGGCTTTCAATGAATTTCAACTATTGGCTCACATGTGAATTTTTTGTGATAGTTCGATGGTTCTTCTTCGTAATGACCTATCTTCATACATTGTGTTTTTCTTTAATTTTGTCGTGGCCTATTTTTTGGATTTTATTATTTTACTTCAATGATCCAATTCTGATCATACTTTCTGTCACATGCCCCAATTTTCAAAACATCTCATGTTTTAAGAAACATTATGTTATATTTTATTATAATTTTTTTAATTAATGACCAAGTGGGGTCAAGGATAATTGAATGTAATTGTTGAATATTTTACTAATACATAAATGAAATATGAGACAATAACTTAGGGAAGCTATTAAATGATTGTTTTACTGGTTACTTGGTGGAGAAGGTTGGGTTGAGAGCAGATTGACACTTGGTAGCATCCTCAAACTACTTCTAGTTGTTGAAGGAGAAAAATTACCTATTTTTTTGGTCATGTTCCCCAAGAAAGTGGAACAAGAGCAGGTGGCTCATTAAGTGAAAACTAAACCAAAAGACGTAGGCATGATAATAAAAATTCCCATTGAAGAGAGCTAAGGATGCTCATTCTGGACTTGTGAACATTCTATGTGAATGAAGTGCACAAGAAAAATTGATGGAGGGGACTAGCTGAACTATGTTTTCAGTGAATAGTGATGAATAACTGAACAAGTGCAGCTATTCTAAGCTGATTTCATACTATTGTATGTAGAACATATTTACTACAGAACACTCAGTAGAGTCGCAGAGGATTATTAGACTACATCTCTCACCCAGTACTTCTACCAGGTGGACTAGAAGACAAGCTCGGGGGTCCTAAGATTTGCAATTCAGATTTTCTCCAAGAGTTGGTTGGGAGGAACAAGTTCCTTAAGTTGTTTTCACCTCATGTATATTTCCAGGTTTTACTTGATATATCTAGCTTTCTAAAATGTTTATTGTTATCTGGAAAGTTTAAGTTTAAGAAACGATATGTTATGATACTATTCTGCTGCTGCTAGGGTTAGTTAAAATAAATAAGTTTACTATGAAAGGATAGTTAAATGCTAGAATAGATAGGTTAGTGTAATTGATTAGAATAATTACTAGTTTTAATGATAGATAAACAAATACCTAACAGTATTTTTCCACATCTTTTATAAAGGTGGTACTCTAGTATGGTAGGTTGGATTAATTTCACATAAAGAATCGAATGAAGTATGCATGAATGCGAATTATTATCTTCTACAAGTTCATATGTGTGATTCGTATGTATGTTTTCCTTTTTATTTAGATGTCTTTATTTAGTCAAAGTACTTGAAAAATATAAACAGAGTTGTTTAGGAAAGATCTAGAAGTATAGGTTTACTTAGTCTATGTAATTGTTTACACGGTAGATAGACTATCTATTATAAGTCTATTATTATAATAATTAATTGTTATTATAAAAATACAAATTAAATAACCAATATTAACTAAAAGAAACAATAAACAAAGCTAGAAATATAGTGTAATAAATTCATCTAAGTAAAATGCAAACTAGGATAACATTATAATTCAATACGAACTAAGTATTTTAAACTAAGGGAATTAGGGTTTATAAATAAACCTGTTTAAAGAAACTGTAAAAATATAAACAACATTACCTTCTCTTTTACTAACATAGGGGTTATTCATTTCAACTATAAAACAAATTAAAGCTTACTTACTTCAATTATATAATCATAAGTATCGAATAGGTAAATAAATAAATTTAATATATTCTCCACAATAATAATATTAAGATTGTGTGATAAACAGAAAGTGGGAGAAAGTAATTAAAAAGATATTTTTCAACATATAATAAATGAGAAAACACAATAAAAACTTAGGTTGGATAAACAACCTTTCTTTTTTTATTTACCTACTGAAGTAAATAATATCTGAGAGTAAAAATCCAACTATCTTCTAGAAACTGACTCTCTGGAACTTTTCTTTTCTTAAACATAATCAGAATAAAAATCAATTTACTGTAACGATACTTCTGTGTAAGATAAATATTAAAAGAATTCGAAAATTAAACCAACACATATTAACAATACAACTTGCCATCTTCTTAAAAAAAAACCACAGTAAATATTTTATTTTGAATATATAAATTACAAAATAGTAAGCATCGTGCTTATCCAATTTTACAATAGAAGTTAAACCCTAAACATAATCATATCAGTTACGGCCCTAAGGCCTTTTATAAATAGAATCACACCTTAAAATCCTGTATTAAAGAACATAACTATATAAACAAAACTACGACTGAGAAGGCCATGATTTCTCAAGTCTTGGCTATGAAAGCCCTAAGCCTCCAACACGAAACAGCCACTACGGCTTGAAATAAACTTAGCCAGATATCAAAGTATCGGCCACATGGCCTTCCAAAACCTTTTAAGAACATAGTGTACCCACGGTCGAGCCAAAATCCAAAAACCCAATCAACTCCATCAACTAAAAACCAACACCATACACCTCTCCAAGAGGAACCTTAGTGAGACCGAGGCTTACCAGGGTTATGCATAGCGTGAAATCTGTGTAGCATGGTATTCAGTGGCTTTCAGCACCTTTCTGCAAAATTTAAGCACCTCCACATTGAAGTCAACAAGTATAAAAAAAAAACTCAGAAAAATAATTACTGGTGCAAAATTAAAATCTTTAACTCTGTTTAAAAAAAAAAAACTGAATATCTTACGTGCATTATAGATTTATTGACTGTGTAGAAGTATGAGCACAAACCCTAGCCTCAAACAAAGTTACAATGAGCTTCAAGGTATTCCTACCAGAAGAAGGCATACAAGCAGCGTTTAAGCCGAATTCAAAAACCATGGCGAAACAGAGGCAAATCCCTGTTTAAAAATTGAGTAATGTAAACAATTATCTTTTTACCCCTTGAGACCACTCTATGACGAATTCATATCCAATCTTGCACTATCAAGTTCACTAGTGTATGGAGGATGACACTCATAGAGTCAAGATAATGACAGAAGGGGCGTTTACAGAGTTGGGAAATGGTGATGGAAATTTCTCACTCAGGTCAAGAAGAGTGGCCACCTGAACCTCTTAACACAGTAGAATGACGCAACGACAAAGGGGCTTGTATTCAATGGAGTGACAATCAGGCCATAAGTCGATGAGCCTATAGCTCTTCACTCCATAGTAGAGCCTTAACATAGTGAGGCAAAAAATATTAAATTTTAGGGTTTTTGTGCAGCTTATAATGCTACCAAAGTCAACAAAACCCTAACCAACGAATAACGACCACGTGACTTCAGGAATTTTTGAGCAGTGTGCATTCTATGTTATACTCGAGATCACCTTAGATAAACCTACACACATGAGAAATTTTACAAAGAAACTATGGTTATAAACCTTTGTCTATCTCACATTATCATGACTTGATAATAGTATCTATTTATAACCCTAAACAAGCATATAGAATGATATTAAAACATAAACTAAGGTTTTTTTTAGGTTTTTACAATCTTAGAATTGGGTAAACCATTACAAAGAATTATTCAACATTAATTATATAACAAACATTAGTATAATAGAACTATGTCATAGTATAAGACCTTGAAAAATGCTTATTTGTTTTTAATGTTATATGCTCGAAAACTTAGGTTTAGGTTGAGCATGATTTTTTTTGTTAATATAGGTATTAAATTAAGTATCATTTAAGAGATGAGTAATTTGTTTATTAATAATATTCTAAGAGATGAGGATTATACAGAGGTTAAAAAGGATAGGTGTTTATAGGGAATAAATCTTCCTCTTTGTATAAAAGCAGTAAAAATTATAGTTTAAAGATGTATTTTTTGTATTAGTGCATCTCCATTTTGTAAATACTAGAATGCTTAGTAAACTATCTTGTTTACTAGGTAATAGTTCTATGTATGTTTAACCATCAAGGTACTTTATGATTATACTTAGATCATCGGCTTCCTAGGATAACTTAACTCAATGTTGTGAAAACAAATACTATGGAGTTAAAATCATAATTAAGTAAGTAAACAAAAGAATATGCTATACAACTTCATTATAGTTATATACAAGAACTAAAGTGAAAATAAAATGATGAAAGTTAAATGAACAAGTTTTAGTTATAGTGAATTAGAAGAGTAACTGAGCTAAGTTCAGATCATAGATAATAAGATAAATGGTACCTCTTTTACTACTCAAAGTTGTAAAACAAATAAATTAACTAGCATTTTATTCTATGCTAGTTGAGATTATAATCTCGATCTCGAAAACTGGTAACAAACTTCTCACCTAACTTCTCACCTGTAAAGAAGCTGTAAAAGAAGCAATATTCACTACATTAACTATAAGCTAAGTAAGACTTGATCTCAACTGAAGTTCTTTCCTACTTGTCATAAGACAGTAAAACAAACTTAGTACTAGAATTTAAACATATGTTTCAATTCCTTTTATTCCAAATCATAACCTATTAAATCAAATCCTTAACATGGAATTATAAAAACAAACTAATAAGTTTACAGAACTAGAGATTAACTAATATTCAGTTCTAGTTTAATACTGCTTAAAAGTAATAGTTAGCATTTGATTGTTCCTAGCCTAGTGACGACTATGAACATTATGTTACATGAAAAATGTAAAAAAAATTTATGAATTTTTGGAGTATTACACTTTCTCATTTTGAGGCTTTTTGTTCCCTAAAATATTTAGTTTTGAAGAAGGGTGAGGAAATGATATTTTTTGAAAACATTT
>LPNX010349098.1:114351-161837 GCA_001517045.1 Pseudotsuga menziesii
TTTGTGGACTTCGCATGCCATTTAAAGCCTCGATATTGTTGTACTTTGATTCAGATATGTATTGCACTTGTTGTCATTTTTCTATATGCACACATGTAATGTTATATATTTGAGAAAACTTTTCATATTTGTGTCTAATTATCTGGATTCGCATGGATGCACTTGAATATATCTTTTTAATAAAAAAAATGAATATTTTAAGTACTTTTTGGTCGACTACTTTTTTGTACCTAGAGGTGGATTTGTTTGATATTATCAATGAAAATTATTGCTCTATTCACCTCCTCATGTTTTTTCTGCTCCCTTTTTTCTTGTTGTCCATAAATAATGTCAAAGGATGGCGAGGTCAAAAAATCAAAACAAGTTTCAAAGGATATTTTTAAGTGGATACATGCAATGCTCATTTATAAGAGTATTGGATGTATACAACTTGTTCATATCAAGAACACATGATGATTGGATATACCCCCACAAAAATCGAACAAAAGTTATAATGATAACTTCAGTTTGACCATATATCCATGGATGGAGAATTGTGAGTGCTTCAACTTGGTTTAATATTTTCCCATGATGTTTCCTAGAATATGCAAACCTTGAGCCTCTGTATGATAAAATAGGGAAAACAAAAATAAACCCACATATTTGAGAAAAGCTACTCAGTTTCTCATGGCCCTTCATTGTTTTCTTAGAAGGCATGAGAATGCAGAATTTTCCAAACTCGTCCACAACTATGAATAAGTAATCATGGCCATGCTTTAACAATGGAAATGTTCTAACAAAATCGATGGATATAGTCTCCCATTGTTTGTTGGTTATGAATAGTGGCATATATGATCCAAGCTTCATGTTGCTAGGATTTCCTGTTACTGTTGTACTACAAAGAATACATCCTCTAATAATCTTGGTAACTTGCTCTTGCTTTTTGGGCCAATAAATATACCTTGGTAGGGCTTTGTTTCAATGTGGCCCGTTCGTTGACTCATGGTCCTTTATCTTACTTGGTCTATAGGTTATGTTTATTAATTTTTTGTTACCCTATATTAAGGAGTATCTAGATTATACAATAAAATTTTAGTTTAACATGAGAGACAGATCTAGTTCTGGTGTGCTGCTCCAACGTGATTGAGCTCTCTCCCTCTACGTGATATTTGTTGTTGCTCCATGTGTTATATTGTTGCACCACCCACATGGTTTACTTTTCTCATGTGACTCGGATTTATTTGTTACACCTTCCACGTGGTCACTTTGCACCATCGTTACCATGAGTGTGTTTCTTGGTGGACTGTGGGTCCTTCACCAGCATGATCGTGATCCGTTTCTTGACACTTTCTTGGTGGAATGTGGGTTAGATTTGTTTTATAGAATTTTGGGTATTGTTAAATGCTAATATGTAATATTAGTAATTTTAATAAATAGTAAATTGTAATTAAGCATGTACTACTATTTTATTTTTTGAATTTTAAAATTTGAAGTTAAAAATTTAGAGTCTTATTTCAAACTTGAAATCCAGCTTTATGCAATGCACATATATCTTATTTTATACATTTATTTATATGTGGTATTACGTTATAGTTGTACTCATGTACTTGCATCCCCAGTTTTTGGGGATCATGCTACGTACTCATTGCACTCTCACTCAATGTAGCTCTGTAGCCATGGATCAATGCAACCTTGGAGTTTATTTTTAAACTTTGCAAACCTCTGAAATAATGCCTATGTCCGTAATTGTGGGTGAATTAATATGCATCTACAATATACATCGAAAGAACCAAGGTGCATCGTAGAATGCATGTGAGACAGTCTACATGCATGTGGGGCATCGTAGAGTGCATTTGGGGCATCATAGAATGCATGTGGGGCATCATGTCAATATACTAGGTAGAAATATAAAGGGGTGTAAAAAATGTAAATAAAAAAATGGATACATGCAATATACAATGAAAATAGGGGTTTATTTAAATTTAGAAGGCATATTGGGAGGTATTTTCCAATATTGATTGAAATTAGGGGTATTGTTTCATATGAACTAACGAGCTATGGCATGGTTTCACTAAGTGAAGACCTTGTGGGTTAAATAATCAATAAGACTAATGTAATTGGTGTGCTTTCATTGAAATTTTTTTATATTGTGTACTAGGAATCTATAGATGGTAAGTATGTGTGTTACATTTAATTTTAATAGATATATATATATATATATATTAAAGAAAATGTTTTGAAATTTTAACTAATTCAAACAAGAAAATTAATATAAATAAGATGAGAACAAATTTTCATTAGCTTTCACTTTATCTGAGAGTGTTTCCCTTACACTCTCATTAGATGTGAGTTTCAAGGTATTTATTAAGACAAACTTTTTTAACCTTCTAACTTGTCAAAACTATAATGAGCTAAAAAGACCCAAAATTTTGAGTTTTGGAGTCCTTTTTTTTCTCTAAAAAGGGTCTTTTTTTTTCTCTAAAAAAACATGAACTCATCAACTTAGCCTTATAAAAAACTATTCATAATGTTCTTTGAAATTATTATAAATTATTTCATTTTCACCATTCAAATGCTCTTGCTCTTGCTTATAGGATGACATCATTGGATTTAGGTTTACTAACATATCTTTTAAAGACAAACTATCGCACTTCTTATTATTAATCGCTTATTAAGATTTATCTCCACATAGTGTGTAAAAATAGCATTTTCAATATACTTTCCTAACGTATACCATTTCAATCTAATTCATATCTACTTTTAAAATCTCTACCCAACGGAATCTTGATAACTCCAGGAACTTGTGAATCCAAAAATTCATTACAAAATTTGGGAGATGTATTAAATGCATTCAACTATTGAATTGGAATTGTTTTTATTTGACTTTGTCTTGGCCAAATCGTAATAGCCAAGAGATTGAACAGATGACAGGCGGGTCAATAAAGCCTTGAAACTCAGGATTTCGCGAGTCGTTTTCGGTCATGGTTTATGCTATGCATTATATCAGTCAATATACATGTATATCGTAGGTAGTAGGAAAGGATGGTTATTATCTTGCTCTTATGAACCCTATGAGTCATACAGTCAATACACATAAGTCCGAGAAGGCGGCTAGGGACTTTACTCTCGCTACTTCCCTGCTTATAAGTATTCGCTTTGCTTCGCATATTTCCCAATTCAAGTCTTCTAACATTGAGAGTTTTAGCTTTCTGACTGATTTTTTCTTCTCCTTCTCTTCTCCTGCCAATCCATCAGATCTATCAGATATCATATTGTTTGTGTTCATAGTGTACTCCCCTCACATGTCATATCGTTCACCTTTTAACATGAAGAAGTACAGTATAATGGCTCTCATGATTATGATTTCGTTCCTTCTGATTGCAGGCTGTAACGGCGACAGGTTACTCATGAAGAATAGCCTGTTTAGTGCCCCCGACGACCCCTCGGACTTCGATCCCGAGAACACCAAGATATCGTTGAGGTTTGGCCCGAGCATTCAAAAGATAATGAAAATTTATTTGTCTGTATCGAACAAGGTCGATGGCCTATTCAATTTAGCACCCAAGGAAGCAGAAACACCGTTGGGACCCGGTCGTAATGTAAATTCCATGGTGACCCAACAGCGGCTCTCCTCATCCAGCAATAGCCCTGGAGTCGGTCACATGCAGATGACCCGACGTAAATCTGAGGATATCATGAAATCCCATCAGAGCCACTGAGAGGATCAAGTGAAGCAGAAAAGGAAGACAAAGCGGAAGACGGGAATTAATGGTTTTCAACGTTATACAGAATATTTGGGCTCTGCTGAAACCTAATTTGTGAGCTCTGTTTATAAGGAATTCCTTCATGACAAAGCCCAATGTAGATGTAAGGGTTATATATATGATGTTCCCTCCTCCAGGGGTTTTAGCCTTGTGGACACTCCCAGGAGTTATATATTGTTGTATTATTATATGTGAAGGTGAGGGATGAAGTAGCTCAGGAAAGTTAGGTTTAATGCGACCCTGAGCTACATGTATATAAATATGCAAAGGAAAGTGAGGTTGGAGATCTTTATAGATAACACTACTCACTAACACTACTCACTTTCCCACTCGATAAATCTATCCAGTAAGGAGAAGTGGAGTTTATTTTTTCTTCATCAGCGAGCAGAAGTATCGGTAGATATCATTCTGAAACTTTGGGAAGATTAAGGAAAGCGTCGAAACTAGGCTTCTTCTTCGTCTCGAAATTCCCACTTGTAATATTTTTACTTTTGCAATGCCTTGTTTATCATGCAATTTCATGGACTAAGAACTTGTATCAATTTATTGTAGCCACTCATTGTGTATTTTTCACATCTTCTTAAACAATATATACTTAGCTTACATGATACCATTTCTTTGTTAGTATTTGGCTAATTAGATGAGTTAATGTATTTATGGTGGGTTGAATCCTCTCGTTAAGGATGTATCCTCCTTATGTTTCTTTTTCTTGTCTAAATCTGCCATGAGTGTGGGAAATATTAATTAATTGCACATCCACGTCAGGTTTGCTAGAGTTGGTGTGACACTAGATTTCAATTTATGCAGTTAATCTTTTAGGTAGAAAGTTATTACATTTTTTAATGTAAGAAAGTTATTACATTCTTTATTGTAAGTAGGTAGAAGAGTTTTAGTCTTACTATATGTAAAAGAAGATGATTGTACAAAATCAAAAGATAGAGAAGAGAAGAAAAAGAGAGAGTGCCATAAACGTCAGAAGAGATGGTCAAGTTCTGTGTTTTGGAAAGTGTTGAGAGAAGAAGCTCTGTAAAAGGTGAAACATCCTTGTGAATTTCCAAGTTTGTAATTGTAACTGTAATTCTTTGTTATGTGGAGACAATATATATAATTCCATAATTCATGTCTTATTTATTCTGCATGTCTTCTCCATAATTAATTATTATTTGGTTATATGATATTGTGAGTCTGTAGCAATATAGTTGTGTAGAGGTTTATCCCAAGTTACATGTTGCACTAAGAAATGTCATTTTATAAAGTTCAACTAAAAGTGGCCTCTTAGATGCACTCTATCAAATTTATTATTACATGGTTATAACTCAATTTAACAGTGGTTTAGGAAAGAAACCCTGTCTTAAAAAAGTGTATTTTTCAAAGGAAAATAGAGAAAAATTAGAAATGACTTCCACTTGTAGTACACACATGTGGAGTTTACAAACTCCAATTTTCTATGGAAAGAATTATGAGTATTGGTATCTAATAATGAAGGATTTGTTCAGAAGTCAATATGTAGGGGACATTGTCCAAAATGGCTATACAGAACCAACAAATCATGCGGCATAAAATAATCTCATGCAAGCTCAGAAGGATGGCCTAAGGGAACAACGAAATAAAGATGGAAATGCTCTATTCTACGTACACCCAACCATGAATGAAAACATACTCCCAAGAGTAGCATCAACAAATAACACCAAGGAGGCATTGGACACATTGGAAATCACTTATCAAGGATTGGACAATGTGAAGACTTCTAAGTTGCAAATTCTTAGAAGAAATTTTGAATCTTTTTTAATGAAAGATACAAAGTTAGTTTAATTATTTTACAGTAGACTCATTCGTGTGATAAATCAACTCAAATCCCATGAAGTATAAAAGAAAAAAGGGTTGTTATCCGACGTTTCGGGCCAATCTTCCTCTGGCTTTCGACATGTCGGCGGTCTGAACAACTAACTTTTTACAACGTGTCGGCGGACCGATCTTCTAAAGCTTTCCCACACTTTCGGTACTTAGAAAAATTTTCTGGTGAAAGTTACTTTTCTCTCTTCCACATTGGTGCTTTCATCCTTTTCCTTTTGCCGCTATTGCGGCGCCTACTCTCTCTTCCAGCCGCTTTGTTGGCTCCAATTTCTTCTCTTTTTCATCGACGTATTGGCGATCCAACCCACTAATCTTCTTCGACGTATCGACGATCCAATGCACTAATATTTCTCGACATATCGGCGGCGTGGTCCTCTATTTTTCTCCGATGATTTCAACACTTAATGGAATTTTTCATTCTCTTTTATCCTCTGTGTCGGTGCCCTTATCGTCTATATTTTGCTGGCATTGAGGCTAACTCATTATCTATCTTTTGTCACCGTTGTGGCTGTATCATCATCTATTTTCCACCGCCGTTGCGGCTACTCCCTCAACTAACTTTCCCCGATGTATCATCGGCGGTTCTATCAACTAAACTTTGCCGAAGTTTCGGCGATCTTCCAGAGATCTCTATTGACACTATGGCTCTGTCTTCACATGTTCTCTACCGATGTATCAGAATTCCATTCGTCTAGAGGCACCATCATATCGGTGGCTTCAGCTGAAGACTTCTGATTTTTTCAGCGAAAAAATTTGTTCCTTCTCCTCCGCATTGGCGCTCTCATCTTCTATCTCCCACCGACGTCGATGGTCTTTATCGGATGTTCTTTTGACTAAATGAGTCGACGTTTCAATGGTATTTTTCTAAATGGAGCCAACGTATCAGTGCCTCCATCTTATTTCTTTTGCCAACTGTCGACAACTTCCAAACCTCAACAAATTTTGAATTTTTTCTTCCTGTCAGTTCCCCATCGGGGGGACTTCTATCTTGGCTGTCTGATGCATCGGAGGAGCTTCAGACTAAGTCCTCTAATGATCTAACAATCTCAACACTTAGAGAAATTTTTTTGTGAAAAATTTCCTCCACGTTGGCTTATTTCGCCCGAGGGAATCGGCTCTCAACATCTCCTCATTTCCGTCGTTGTGGCTCCCTTTCGGCGAGCCTTCCCTTTCTTCTGCCACCACCGCTGCATTGAAAGAATTCTCGTGAAGCTTCCTGCCATTGCGTCTCTGTTTCTAAGTTCTATCCACTGTGCATTGGGTGTACTTCCTCCTAGCTCTCTGCTACATTGGATGAGATTTAGGTTAACTTTTTCGACGTATTAGAGGTGCTTCAACCTAAGCTCTCCGATGATTTCCAGAATTAGAAAAATTTTGGAATTTTCTCATGTCATTCACAAATTTCTTCTGATTTCTGCTGGGTATAGGGAAACCTTCCTCTACTAGCTGATTATTCATGGCCCATTTAGGCCCATGCTCCAACATTAGCTCTGATACCACTCTGTAACGTCCCCAACCCTCCAACCGGTGAAGAAGACGCTACCATATGTTAACCATCTGGGAAACTAGCCCCATGAACATGTACATACATATAAAACTGAAATAAAATGCTTGGAAGTAAAAACATGTAGAGATGCATAATTGTTTAACATACAACGGAAGAAAAACCATACATTCTAGCATTCAACATGTTCATCATAATTCATTAAACATCATATATGAGTACAGAAGTGAAATAGACAATATTACTTATCTTATCAAGAACTTGTCCCACAACCAGCTACATTGCTGCAATGTTCCACCTAGCCATAGGCTAGTGTGCTCATCAATCTCTCACCAACACTACCTCCCCCGAGTTGGGCATGATTCCCCAAGGAATAGGGGACTAAGTAGGCTTACACATTGACAAGGATATGCAAATCAGCCAAGCCAACATAGTAGGGTTTATCAAGCCGTCAAATAGCTAGGAAGAGCTGAATGATAAGCTAGTGAGCGCATTGAAGAGCTAAGGAAACCTACACCAGAACTAGCCTGGATTCTAGGACACCCACACACACTCAACACCGGGAAACTAGTCCCTTTTCTGCTACATAGTCCCTCAGGCCCTGACCTCCCCTTTCAGTGCTACCCCGGGGTTGTGGAGAAGAAATCCAACACTCTAGCTTTGACTGTATGGTTCCCCAAACACACCAGGTTTATCAAGAAAGACAAGCCTTCATCCCCACTCCAACACAGTCCAAAGACCAACCACTACATACACATAGCCAAATAAGCAATTCACATCTTGGACAGGGAAAAATTGATCCCTGAGTCGTTCTTGGCCTTATTGTGGCCAAAACGACTCCATAACAACCTATAATATCTCCAAGAAGTAATGGAAACCATAGCCAATGAAAACCATAGGAAAGACAATGGCCCTTGTCTTGACAATGAAGCATGGGAAAAGCACAGCCCACAGTTGGAAAAGAAAACAGACTCTCTGCATGGACAGGAGGAAAAACGTATGCACATAACACAAATTGGTATGAGAACACATACACGCAGCAAAAAATCATGAATATCCCTTCACAGGAAAATCATGGGTGATAGAACATGGCTCCCCAGCTCGCTGCATGAGTAAAACCAAGAAGAATCCTATGCATGAGGAGAACAGAATGTCTCTGGGTGAGGATGGGTGATTCCAACCTATGCGTGAGGATAGAAAAACAATGGAGAGAATGGAATGCCTTTCTTCCCTGCCCACGCGAAGATGGAGAGTCTGCTAGTGGAGTGGGCGTGTGGGAAAGGACTGACAATCGTGCCACCCACCACTTCCCAGTAATACCTGCCCTCAACTAACACCTACCCCAAAGGACTGGGTGTCTGAATTAGAAAAAAATGTGGTTGACACATGGCACTTTCCCAGTGGCTCCCATAGTTAGACAATTCCCCCCCACCTTATCCTTAGGAAAATCATGCCCTTTTCATCATGGTTGCATTGACGTAGCTGGTTGGTTTCATTTTAATTAAAGTGCATATTTACATAATGCCAAAACTATAATGTGCCAGATAGCATGATATACCATCGGCAACAATTCCAATCACCAAAACATAACACAACCAAATTGATGGTGGGGATTTTACCTTTAGCTCCACACCACAATTAATTACAATATATACATCATGTATACATCATGTATGGGGAACATGCCCATAAGGGCAGAATCTTTCATCATTCCTACCCCAATCGACTGATAAGGAGGAGCGGACTGGCCTAGCAAAGGGATGTTATTTGTCGTAGGGGTAGTAACATATAGTGTACAAAAATCAAGTTTATCAATGGTTACAATCTTTCCTAAATGAGGAAACTGGAGGGTTCTAAATACCATCGAAACGACAGCTATCATAGCATAAACCCATTTCTTCCCAAGAGAATATGTTAGTCTAATGGGGTGTCCATGACTTTCACTTGGATGGAAATAGTTTTTCCCCTAGTTCAACTGAAAGTGTTGGCATGAGACCATGGGTTTGGAAACCTCCTCCATCAAAGGATTTTAGGGTTGTTGGTGATTTCGTAAGCTCGGGAGAGCCAATGGATTTCCAACAAGGTAGAGACAAAATTGTGGTTGAAGAACTTCATCTAAAAGAGTCCTAAAGACTTTTTCCTAACTAATTTTGTTACGATTTGAAAAGAAAATTGGTGAGGTAATCTATATTTGTGGTTCTTTAGGTTGAAATGAATCAAATTCATGTTATCCGGGTCTAGGGATCCTAAAGCAGTTAACAAGTTTTTGCGTTGTATGGGACAACTTTGGAGTACTTCTAAGGTAGACATTGCACATGGTGCCTGAGCTAAGTCTTCAACAATATTATAAAACTATGTAGCTTGGGCATTAGGGTTAAAAACAACCTTCCTAAGAGTACTTTTGGGTAGACACAAAATCATCTCGATATTAGGCTTCTCGATTGTTAGGGGACCATTAGACAAGGATGCGGGAGAACCAGCACAAGGAGCTTTTTCTGGAGAAGGTTTTCCATCTTTCTTTTCCTCAAGCTTGTCATATGACTGACTTCGAGTTGTAAGATTAACAGTTTCCAATGACATCATTTGAATTTCCTCTGTAGGAGTATAAATTCACTGGTTAGACATGTGGCTACCAATTGTTGTTGAGAAGGAAAAGGGCCAGTAAGGAATACCGATGTGGGGTTACTCTTTGAAAAAATTTTAATTTCATCATGATAGGGAAATTCCTTTGTGAGATGATCACCACCACATAATAGACAAGGATATTTAGCTTTCCTTTTTCCTATATTGTCATTCTCTGGTGCCGTAGGCTTGGGATTTTCTTGTTCGTTTCCATTTTTCTTATTTTTTCTTTTTCCCTTTTTCTTACTACCAGATGATTGCATACTTTGAATAGCATTCACCTTGTTGGAAACCGTAGGATTAGAAGGAGCATTGGTAGAAGGAATGGGTTGTTTGGCAGGTTTTACTACTAGAAAAGGTGGCTAGATTGAACCAATGACCCCATCAACAGGAGTTTCTGCAGGTGGCTTCACCGAGTCCGTGATGCGATGAGGAGCATGAGGAATAAGGTCATACAAAGTTCTAGACCGAGAATACACTAGGTCTAGATACTGAAAATGACTAATATCCTGCTCTTCAGTGAAAACACCCCCCATAGCCACATCTTGGGCAATGGGTGGCAACAAAGACTTCGTAAACAAATCAGCTAAAAGTTGGTCTGAGATAGGAGATTTAATGATCCTTCTTCGTCTTCACCACACATGCATATGATCTGATATATGTGTGGAGGTATTTTGACATATAGAGGTCAAAAGGTTTGTACCCATTTCATAATGAATGGGTAGCTGAAAGTGTGTGAGGAAGATAGTTTTCAAAGCACTAAAATCCACAAATGAATCTCATCGAAGTTCGATATACCACTTCACGGCCGTGCTGGTCAAAGTGCACTGGAAGAGTCTCAATCGAATAAAGTCATCCATCAAGGAGTTTGATGAACACCAAATATGGAAATTCATAACATGATTCTTGGGATTATCTCCCTACTTACCATTGAATTTTGGAATTTCTGATGGTAACTTGACTGGAATAGGGGGCCATGAAGGATTGTGTTCAATGGGGTCATTAATCAACTTGGAAAAATCAGGAAAATCCAAAGTTGCACAAAAAGTTAACTGTTGATTTGGTTAACATACTGGTAGTAATGATAAGGCATGTAACCACCAGTAGGACTGTAGGTTGACTGATACACAGTTTGTTGAGATGATGAACCTCCTGAAGTTGGACCCCCAGGATTAAGACCGCCAGAGCCACCAGGATCAGTAGGACCATTAGGAGGGGGACCAACAGGACCTTTGAGTCCACCAGGAATACCAGGACCACCGAGATCACCAGGACTACCAGGACAACCAGGACCACTAGGACCACCTGGAACACCTGAACCAATAGGGGGGGACCGCTAGGCCCCCTAGGAGGAGGAACATAAACTATGGATGGACCTATAGTAGATGTATGTCTATTATGAGTGACAACTCCAATAGAGCATAATGTAGGTCATGTCGGGGCTTTCCCAATGGCATTTGAAGGTACTGATATAACTGGAGTTGAAGGTTTCCCCCTAGACATAGAATACATGGGAGGACTAGAAACATACCTTACATTAGCAACTGTAGGGTCGAAATTTTGATATGGATGGTGTTAAGGTTCAACAGGATCAATAGGTCTTGAAGAATCATCCAGAGAAAAATATTCGGTCGGCCAAGGATCTGTATTGTAGGGAATAAGAGCTGAAATAGGTTCTTTGTGAGGCACAAGGGTTGCTAAGATTGTTTCTAGTATTTGAATTATCTCTTGAAAATCATGTGCACGGTGAATAGATGCTTGAATTTGTCTATCCTCTTCTTCACTTGGTGAATATTGTTTAGGAGAGGGCCTATTTACCCCAAATGAGGCAATGTCCTATCCCATAGAAGTTCCCCAAAATGGAGCCTCAGGACCATAGTCTAGGCAAAGAGGACTATCAACACGACCTTCCACAAGACCATGGAAAGAAGTGTCACCCACAGTAGGTTGTTGGAACAAGGGAGTAACTTAAGAAGTGAATTGGTATCCTCTTTCTACAACCAGGTTCTCTTCCACATGGGAAGTAGTTGTAGCTCCTTGGTCAATAGCTTCCATTGGACCTTCTCCTCTGACAGGAGGAAAGTCAGCTGGCAAGCCCTGTGTTCTTCTAGACCATCTCAAATGAAACTTAGCTAGATTGCACGGTCACTAATCTAACCTAGGGTTTCAGAGCTAAGAAAAAACACACCAAAAAAAGTCTCCTACTCAAGATATAGGCCAACAAGCAAATTCAAATGATAGAATGAGATCAAATGGTTTGTCTCACCAGGATTGTCAAGTAGGTGCAACTTGAAATATACCACAAGGGTATGTGCATAGTAATATCCTCAAATGTTTCTTTCGGTGTATTGCTCCGCACAAGACGACCAAAGTTATTTTCTCAAATAGATAAGGTATCCTTGTGGGGTCAACCGATATACTCAAGGTACGTGGGAGCTCAAATCGGTAGTAGTGTTGTCTAATAAAAAACCGTTCACAAGGGGCCTTCAGATATAGAATCGAGTACGTGAAGTACCTTTGTATATACCTCAAGAGTACGTGAAAGGTCGTTCGATATACCGATGGTACGTCGAAGAACCACGCAAGTCTTGGATTATAGTGCAAACAAATAACGACAAATCCTATCTTTAATGATGCCTGAACACGTCTCTAACCTATTACTCAAATTTCTATACAAATTTTAGGCCTAAATCTATCGTTAATTTTAAAGTGGACGGTTAGGTGAATGCATGAGGTTTTGACAGAAAAGTAAAACCATGCAAATATGAAATGCAAGTTCATTCACTTTACCATTCAGAGTATTCCTAATTACGGGAAGGAGAGAGAGTATTTTCTTTTCAATTTTGCTTTGAAACCAAAAAATTGCCCAAACAACTATATTAAAAAATATTTTTCTGAGCATACAACAAACAACACTTCTTCAAATCAAATCTTTTGAAAGAAAACAGATAAGGTAAGATCTCTTTTAAAATAAGAAGAAAGACAAACATCACTCAAATATGCACATGTAATCTATGTTTTCTCAAATTTTTTCTAAAACATGGAAATATCTAACTTAAACTATTGATATTTTTTCTTTTAATGAGATAATGATGCAAAAGAGACAAAAGAACAAAGGAATCCTGAAAGCTTGTGAGGCTAATCAGAGATCCAGTGAATTAGGCTCAATAAAAATAATGACCTTATCTCAACAAAAAAATTTCCTTTTTCAGAACAAAAATAAGTTTTTCTCACACTTAACGAAAAATAGAAACAAGCAAATTGATCTATGAGTCTTTCTTTTCAGTATTTTCTAATAGCAGGAAAAGATCTAATCTGGTCTAAAGCTTCAAAAAACTCCTTTCAGAATAACCAAACTTACAAGTAGTAATAATGACGATCCTAATATAGCTTTTTGAATTTAACAAACAAGCATTTACCACACAAAAAATTGCAAATTTCAGACATAGGTATTTTCAAACATGCCTGGAAAATGCCAACTAAACACACAAACATCCAAAAATAACAAATTTCTTTGCAAAATTTTGAAAAAACTAAAGTTCTAGAAAACTTACCTAGCATTGCACTGAAGGGGTTATTGGCAAAGTGGCTTCTGAAGCAACACCGCTTCTTGCTCACTAAACTTAGGCGATGGCACCACCTATGGATAAGAAAGTGTAGGTGCTCACACCGCTCACTACCCAAAGAACATGTGCAGTTCCCTATAAAAACCCAGAACACAAGAAGAGGGAAAAAATCAAGTTAAAAATTGCAAAAAAAGATAGATACTGATGAATCAACAAAAATACAGAGCATATAAAGTCGAGGTGACTTCGATCTAAAGAGACGAAGCTCAGATCTCTCAAAAACAACGTTTTTGACAGATCTTGCATGAAAATTGAGCAATAACTCCAAAATCCAGCACTGCACCAGAAGCCAAGGCTTACCACTTAATACCCCAAGTAAAGAACTTGTTGATCAAGATTGCTTGATTGACTATGCTGGGTGTGATGAAAGCCTAAAATGTGCAGGCTATATGACCTTACATTTCCCTTTTTGTTGTGATTTTTAGGTTTTTGATAGGTGAAAGTATTCGCGCCAGCAGATTCAGATGGATTCTTCCATAGATCTTTTTCCTCCATTCAATTTCCACTCATGGAATTGAGACATGGAGATCTAGCTGTACTCCGGAGGACTCTATAAAGTCACCATGGACACTAAAGAAGAGCCTGGTTCTGCAATAGACAAATCTAGATTCTTGAACAAGAAGGATGAAGCATTCGGATTCTTGTGCCTCTCAGTTTCTTGGGATCTTCTTTTCCATCTTTCAGGATAGAAGACTCCAAAAGAAATTTGGGACAAATTGGAAGCCCTATATGGAAAGCAGGGTGATTTCAGAGTTTACCAGCTCAAAAATGAATTGATGTCTCTCCAGCATTCCAATTTCAAGACCTTGAATGACTTTTTCACAAAGTTCAAGCACATTGTCTTACTGTTGAAGCAATGAAAAGTGGAGAAAGAGAATGATTAGTTCATTCTTTCCATACTCTCCAAACTTGGAGCTGATTATTAATTTTTTATCTCTACATTCTTTGCGGGGAAGCTCACAACCCCTAGATGGAAGATGCCTACACTCAATGCCTTCATTGAGTCCCTAACAAGTGAACATGATAAGCTTGTCTATATGGGGATCATCAGATCCTTCCATGATCAGGCCCTCCATGTCTCGAGGCCCAAAGATCTGAAGGGTAAAGGAAAGTAGCAGAAGAACCCAAAAACTAAATTCAAATCTCCTAATCCTAAAGTTTAAAACCAACAGCATGATGAGTCTTCCGGCTCAAAGAATAACAAAGGGAAAGGGCATCATGGAAAGGAAAAAGTAAAGTGTTCATACTGTGGGAAGGGCTTCAACCCTGAACATGCCTACATGAGGAAAAAACTTGATGAAGCTACCTCTCTCCTTGAGATAAATCACATCAATATTCTGGAAATATTTCGGAGGAGAGATCAGCAAGATCGGGAACCACAGCATGAAAAAGGTCATGCCCTCATGGCAAGCACTTCAAATTCCAAAGCACTCTTGATTGATTCTATATATTTGAACCACATGATGGATGAAAGAGACTCCTTCTCATCCTTGGATACTAGCAAATCCATCCCCATCCACATGGGATATGACTCCACCATCATTTCAGAAGGACAAGGTACTGTTGATCTTGAGAATGGCTATTTTTTAAATGTTTTGTATGTACTGTCTCTGGCATCAAATATCCTTAGTGTCTATCAGATGAAACATATAGGAGTGCCTAGGATATTTTACTTCATCGCAAATGATGTTGAGATAACGGAACTTGCATCCGGGAAACTCATTGCTAAAGGCCTTGCAAACCATCATGCAAAAGCCTATGAGTTCTCCCACTTTGTGGCGGATGCAAAGCCCACCTCTCTGCTAACTCATGGAAATGAAGTTATTAGGCTATGGCATGAAATTTTTGTCCATCTAAATTTCAAATATTTTTAACAATTACAGAAAAACTCCATGGTTGAAGGCCTCCCAGTCATCAAGGCAACCACTAGAAATTGCAAGGGCTGTGTGGTTGGAAAACACCCTGAGCACAAGTTCGATCGAGGGAAGGAAAACCGAGCTACATGCATATTGGGGCTGATACATTCTGATATCAGTGGTTTGATGCCTATAAAATCCAAGAATAGATAAAGGTATATTCTGACTTTTATTGATGATTTTTCAAGGTACACATGGGTCTTCTTTCTCAAAAAGAAGTATGAAGTATGTTAAAAAATTTCTGAACTGAAGGCCTTGATCGAGAATGCCTATGGGCTTAAGATCAAGATATTGAGATCTGATAATGGAGGGGATTATGTTAGTAATTATTTTCTTCAAATATTCTCCCAAATTGGTGTTCAGGTCCAACATTCAATTCCCTACACTCCCCAGCAGAATAGAGTAGCGGAAAGGAAGAATCGGTCTCTCAAGGAGATGACCACCTGTATGTTGGAATCAAAGAAGTTGGCTGCAAATTTTGTGGGATGAATCCATGCATGCTATACCATACATTCATAATAGGGTTTCACACTCATCCATGAAAGGGAATACCCCTTCCGAAGCATACTTCGGACACAAGCTGGATGTGTCGAACCTACGGGTGTTTGGGTCCACTGCATGGGCCCGAATTCCACTTGATAAAAGAAGGGATTTGCAACCGCAAAGCATCGAATGTATGTTTACTGGGTATCCTAATGAATCAAAAAATTTCAAGCTGCTGGATATCAAAACAAAACATATCATCATCGAAAGGAGTGTCAAGCTCGATGAGCCTCTTCAGGAGGTGGAACTAGTGAAGGAGAAAACTGTTGAATTCCCTTCCTATTCTACTGAATATTTGGATGATGAAATTGGGGGCTATGACCTTGATTTGGATCATTTTATTTCTGATATCGGTGTGAATCAAACATAATATGCTGAATCAAAACTTGAATTACAAAATCATCTTCCCACATGGGCCCGACAAACACTCTCCTCTACAGGAGATAACATTGGAAATCTCGATGATCGAAGGAGAACCCGGTCTAATTTCCAAAGAGTAGGTATTGTGATCTCTTGTCTTGATAATTTGATTTGAGAAACTTTCTATTTCATGATTATTTCAGACCCAAAATCCTACTACAATGCTCGAACGGATCTGAGATGGCAAGTTGCCATGAATGAAGAGACGAATTCTCTTCAGAAAAACACTACTTGGGAGCTAGTTTCTCTTCCTCCGGGAAGGAAATTGGTTCAATGCAAGTGGGTGTTTCATACCAAGGTTTATGCTGATGTAAGCACCTAAAAATACAAGGCAATTATGGTGGCAAATGTTTGTCTCAGGTCCAAGGTGTGGACTACCATGAGACCTTTGCACCGGTTGCAAAAATGGACTCCATCCACCTAGTTTTGGCAATTTCGACATCTAAGCACTGGGAAGTGCATCATATGGATGTTAAGTGAGCATCTCTGCATGGATATATTCATGAGGATATATAAATGAAGCATCATAAGGGATACATCTCTGATCCATCTTTGCTTTGCAAGATAAAGAAGTCACTATACGGGTTAAAATAGGCCCCAAGAGAGTGGTATTCTAAGATGGATTCCTTCCTTCTCTCATAAAACTTCCAAAGGTGTAGATCAGATCCAAATGTGTATTTACAGTAGTATGATGGTAATTTTATTATTATTTTTTTATATGTTGATGACTTACTGATCACGGGTAGCATATTTTCTTCCATTTCAACCATCAAAACTGCTCTCCACAATGCCTTTGAACTGAGTGATTTGGGGCTCCTAAAACAATTTTTGGGGCTCGAAATTGAGCAGAAGTCTGATGGGATTATGGTCACTTAGTAAAAATACATATAATACCTGTTATTAAAGTTTAACATGGATTAGTGTAGGCCTACACCATTCCCTTTCCTTTCAGGGATCAGCCTTGAAAAATGAAAAAACACACCTCCCATGGACTGCACTATTTATTGACAGCTGATTGGTAGATTGTTGTACTTGACACATTTTTGGCTTGATATATGTTATGCCATGAATGCTGTATCAATATACATGCATCAGCCTCATTATATTCATTGGAATGCAGCCAAGAGGATCCTTCAATATATTCAGGGAACCAGGACCTACGGCATTCACTATGCTGCAGACTCCGAGCTAGAGCTGGTTGGATACACAGATTCCGATTGGGTGGGTGCTTATATTGATCAGAAGTATACTTATAGATATGTATTCATGTTTGGTGGTTTCCCCATTTTCTGGTATAGAAAAAATAAGGCTTCCATAGCATTATCTTCAGCAGAGGCTGAGTATCGAAGAGTGGTGAATGCTTGCATCCAAGCAGTTTGGTTGCAAGGCATTCTTTCAGAGTTTGATCTTGGTAATACTTTGTCCACTGTCCTCTTTTGTGACAATAAAAGTGCTATTAATATATCCATAGATCCAGTTACCAGGTAGAGGACCAAGCATGTAGAGACCCACATGCACTATATTAGGGAGATAGTGCATGACAGGACCATCATTCTACAATACTGCCTGACTAATGAGCAGATTGCAGACATATTCACCAAGAGCTTTTTAGAAAGGAAGTTCACTTACCTCTGTTCACTTTTGGGGGTTAGTTCATCAGGGTGATTCAGAGTACTTTCAATGTTCAGCTTGAGGGAGGGGGGGGGGGGGGTTACCACTAGGTTTTCCCTCTTTTCCTCACATAGTTTGTTTTTGAGCATTGTTTCAATTTCAGCATTGTTCAGGGTGACCTATAGCCTTAGTTTTCGAGGCCCTAGAATTTTTATGCATTTTATGTTTTCTAACTCCTCTTGAGTATAGCTTAAGGGGGGGTGTTGGAGACATTTACCACCTTACACAATCTTTTTGGTCAATTTGTCCTAGTTAAACCACTATACTAAGTATTATTGACTTAATTGACATAAGAAGAACACTAGATGACATCATCTAGATCACACCCATGCCTACCTTCAGTCAAGGAGGCTAACTTATCCTTCTCCTACATTCAGGGAGGCTAACTAGAGCTCTCCAGGGGTGATCTAAGTGTCATTAATGCCCCATATTGATAATTGATGGTTACAATCAGTTAAACAGAGAAATGAAGGCACCCTTCATCATTAAATTAATTAATTATTGATTATTTAATGAATTGGAGTCAACAGAGGCACCTCCAACCACTTTTGATGTTCAGTTACACTTTATTTAACCTCATCAGGGTTCATTGGAGTCATTAAAGTGCTACCACTTGTTGGTTGGCTTGATGTGACATGTGTCTGACCTACTTTCAGTTAGACTCAGTAATTTATTGCACTTTGACTTCAGTTAGGGCTCAGTTGAGTCAATTAGGGTTTTGATCAGTGGTTAACTGGAGTGTTGACTATGGCTTACATTTAGTTAAGCTAGACTCACTCATTCAATTTGAATGACCTCCTTGGGAATTCAAATTGATTCGCCATTCATGCTTGCAACATGATCATTGTATTATATTACTCATTCTTTGTGTGAATATACAAAGTGGCTACTCATTTTGTAGCACAATTACACCATTTTCATGTCTTATTGTTATTAATCTTTGATGAGACTGTGTTTAGTCCCCAGATTACTGTGAAATATTAATAAACTTCACTAAATCAGATGTAGATTTGACTGAAAATATTGAAAGTTGGAGCTTGGATTCAAACAAGTGTTTCAGAAACTAAGGAAGATCAGATCAACTGAAGCAAAGTTCTTCCCAGTGGAGTCACCAAATTTGTTATCATGAATATAGCACCTTCCGTGAAAAGAAGTTGTTCCTCTGGTCTGAATGGTTCATATCCATAAAAAATGAGTAACAACCAGGTTGAATACTTTCCATGGAAACTGTAGATGCCTCGAATAAAACCTATGATGGAAGACCTATAGATCTGCAAAAGCACATCAAACATACAACGACATCAAAGATACTAGAAAACTATCCATAGGTCCAAATCAATGACTAAGGAATCTGATTATACATATGTGAGATTATAACACAACAAATATATGGGAAGGAAATCAACTTTGCATTAAAAGATGAATGAAATAGATTACAACCTTTTTTCCTTAGTGTCGATGCACTCCTTCACAAGGCTAACATATCATCCCTGATAGCTCCAACTTGCTCCTCTATGCTCTCTAATGGACTAGACCAGGATGTTAATTCAACGGCATAACTTTACTCCTTTACTCTCCCCACAACCATGGAGTATGAGCTTGTATTTATAGGGCTCAAAGGGATATGAATGGTTGAGAAATAGGTGGGTGAGGTGGCAAAGAGATCCTCAAAGGATGGATCTCAAGCTTAACTTACCCAAGTGAGTAGGGATAAGGATAGGCGCAAAGCTTTGGTTTCTAGAAGCCTCACGAAACCTCCTTTTTTCAATTTTTACCAAGGGCACCACTTATATTCCTTTATGACAGAGTGGTGAAGGGTGAGAACCATGCAAAAGACAAAGGTTAAAGGCAGTGGCCCCGCCTGGTTTCCACATAACTTGGGCACTGTTGGATAAGGTACCGCTTATCTGCTTAAGGGTAAGAGCGGTGCTAAAGTTTTGTATGTTAGGATCAACATCTAGAGCATGTTTCAATTCAAGTTTGGGATTTGAGGGAAAATAAAGGTGTTATAGATCTTATCACATGCTAGTGACAAGATTTGGGTGTGATAAAAAGGTATGCTCAAAAGGTTCTAGTAAGAGGACCAGAGATATTAAAAGGAGAAGATCAAGGAAAGGTAGCTTGGTAAGGCATAGCAGAAAAGTATGGATACTTGTTGGAGATGAAGGATTAGTTAGAGTCCATTAGTGAATAGGATGACGTTCACAAAAGATGAGGATATAGAAACAATGACTACTGAAGGTCATTGTAGGGGTTCAGAGAAAATCCACAGCAGAGGAAAGAAGAAAGAGAGTCAAGAAGAATATAACAAAGAATTGCTAGAGTTAGAAGGAGACATTTTGTTCTTTGAGAAGCATATGCAATCTGCTGAAGAAGAGAACCAGAGGTATTGTTGACTCATGAAAAGAGAGGTAAGATGCAAATCACTACAAGTGAAGCTAAAAAAATATATATTTGTTGGATTGAAGAAATAACTCATAGAAGTAAAATATGAGATGGAGGTTTCATATTGTGAACCTGAATAGGTTCCTTTGCTTGGAGAGGATGATGAAGCATAAAAAAAGACACCAATTGAAAGTTTCATGAATTCTATGAGTACATATCCTCTTATGGATAATATGATTGTGAGGCCGAATGTGACCGAAAGGTCTTATGTTTTTGAGACTGAAGATTTGGTTGTGATTGCAAGTTTTGTTGTAGATGGTGGGCAGTCTTTTGAAAATATCTTAAAATTTGATGAAGTCAATTATGATGAAGAAAATATCCCAAGTGAAGAAAGGTATGAAGTATTGCAACAGAAGGAACTCATTGATGAGTTGCTTGATGGAGGAACACAATCAGTTGAAAATGATCTGAAGATAAAGGGAGAAAAATAAATCTAGAAATACATTTCTACAAGGAAGAATCAAGATTGTATTCTCATGGAGGAGGAAGTTGAAGAGTCGCCTTGGACTTTCATGAATTCGGAAGAAAAAATAAGATATGAGAGAATAACATGATTTTGTTGTAATAAAAGAGGGAAAGATACCATATGAAGATGGTATGTAGCATGTAGCTAATATTCTTGGGGAAATAGGTGATGGTGATAGATTGATGTTGTGTTCAGACCAATAAAATAGAAGGATTCCAAAGGAAATATCGACAGGTACTTTAGAGTCTGATGTTTTTGAAACTAATTATTGGTGTATGACTGCAGGTATTCAAGCAAATTTAGATGATGTATCTATGCAGGTTGTGAAGCATAGGATGGATGTTTTGGGAAAAATCATAATGGGACCATTCATAGAAAAATATTTTCATTGTTGTGTGGAAAAACATAAAATCATCTCAGAAAAATATTGTGTGGAAGAGGGACTAGCTAAAGGTCTCGTGAACTCTTGGGAGAGTTCAGACAGGTAGAAGAATGTGATGTTAATAAATTCAATGGGAGATAAGAATTTTAATGTTTTTTGACATTAATTAATTGTGTATATCTACAGGAATAACATGTGTTGAACCTTGTGAGGTTACCCCATACGTAAATGAATAATAATATGAGTATCCATGTACTCTTGACATGGACCAAAACCAGAATTTTGTTGTGGAATTGAAAGATGAGATGACATGGTCTCATGGATATAAACTAACGAAGACACTTGCATATTTGGATAGTAGTGCTATTGATAAATATGGGAATACATATGTCATGATAGAGGAAGAGGCTATAGTGTATCAAAAGGGTAATCATTATATAAAATAGCTTTCTATTGTAGAGTTGGCTAATGAAGACAAAGGAATATTTTCTAACCTCAGAAAATATGATGAAGAGTTATAAATGTTAGAAGATTGGTTGATCAATTTAAGGATTAATGAAGATGATTGCTTAATATTTGACCACATAATTGGCATAGAGTGGATAGTAGGTTAGAAAACTGAATTATCTTACAATTTAAAGGGTATCAGTAGAGAATCAAGAAGACAACAACAATTTTGAAAGAAGAAGATGCAGGTGTACCGGCCAAAGGATATAATGGACATGGAGATTGAATAAATAAGGTTGTTGATGGTGAAGGTGTCTTAGATAATGCATGAGGAAATAATGAAGACATACACCAGCAAAGAAAATAGACAAAATAGTGGTAGAAGACAAATGATAGAATAAGGTTGCAGAATCAAGGATAGTGGAGCATTGCAACAAAAATCTTGGAAACCAAGAGAGCTAATGATGAAAAAGACAAAAAAATTTGATGAGATGGATTATTAGCTACATAAGAAGGTTTGGAATCTAGGTATACTAAAGATGGAAAGCTATGACCATGAGGACATATTTCTTTCTTCCTAGAGAGTTTGATGCAGGAGCATCCTGCTCCCCATTCAAAATTCCGAGCTCAATATTGGATCATCCCTACAAGGGGTTTTCAATTCTTAATTGATGGTATTTAAACCATCTAATTGTCAATAAGTGTATGTTTTTATTTTGATTCTATATGGATGATGAGTTAGTAGAGTGAGTCACTAAGAGGATGAGTGAGTAATTGACTTATTGATGAGTCATGTAAACAAATCCCTCAATTATTGGCAGTGAGTCATAGGATAGACTTAAGGGTTTTCTATACTTAGGTTTAGTTGGGAGATTATGGGGATATGAACAAGAATGGTTCATAAATAAAAATTATCTATATATGTAAGACTGTGAGGCATAGATACACAGTAGATAGAAAATAGAAGTATAGAATAATAGAAGACATATATAGAAGGTAAGGTATATATAACATAGTAAATATGGTTTACTAAGGCCAACATAGTTGTATCAGGCCTAGGAGATCAGAATACGGCATCTGAGACAATTTTGTCTATATAGTTTTAATGTGTGAATGAAGAAAACCTATTTTTTCTTAATCTCTGTATAAATTCAATTCTCTTTGAATGTATGCAAGTATGAATTGAATGTTTAAATCTCTGTAAATTATTGATAATTCTTTGTGTGAACTAGGGCTTCTAAGAGAGAGGAAACAAAGATCGGTTGATCGAGTCTCTAATCAATTGAAGGGGAGAGTTAGATGAATAATCCGTTTTGGATTTAATGAATGATTAATGCCTATGCAGAGCTATTGTAGGATTGTGGTATGCAGAGATAGATCACTGTAAGGATTGATGGATATGGAGATTTAATCCTATACATGGCTTGAATTATCGAAGGAAATCATGGAAGGAGGAATCCATAATTGATTCCACAAAGATGCTCCAAGTAAACCTAAGCCCAATCACCAGAAAACTTAGATTGCACAGTGGAGACTCAAGTTGGAAGAAGATCAATGGTCTAAGTTCATTTCCACAGTAAGAAGGTACATATGTGTCCAAGTTAGACCAAGATCCAAACTTGGAGACATATCGATAGTTGAGAGCAAAGCCGAAGTAAATCAATGGTGCAGAAAATTCAAAGTGTGGGAAACTGAAATTTAAAATTTAAGTGGGAAAAATTTCCAACTTCCGCAATCCGAGGTGGAAAGAGAAGTGTGGGAGCCATAAGATAGGAAATTGGTGAAACTCATTTTTGAAAGTTGAATTTTTGAGTTTCGAGTTCCTAACTAGAAAGTGCGAAAGTGCTGGTTCAGAAGTACATATTTTCTAAATCCTATCAGTGGAAGGAAGCACGTGGAAAATAAATATTTAAAGGGTGAAAGAGGGTTTAATAAAATTATTTCATTGTCAGGAAGGTTTTAATGTCCCTCCATTTCTAAAGTTCATGCATTTGATCTTAGAGGTGGAAAAATCATGCGAACAGAGGAGGGGGTTAGCATCACTAGGGATGAAGACATTAAAGAAGTATATGAATCACTAAGGAATGGATCTCAAACTAAATAATTGAATTATCATATTCATAACAAGTTATTATATCATCTTGGAAAAATATGTATTCCATAAAGTGAAGAGTGCATGTGATAAGAGAAGCTCATACTTCTCTCATCTCATGACATTTTGGAGTAGCGAAAATTGTAGAGCAATTGCAAAAGTTTTGTTATTGGCCTTGAATGAATGATATTGTGCCAAAGTTGGTAAAAGGATGAGTTATGTGTGCAATAAGTAAGCCAAGTAATCGAAATTTAGGTTTGTACACTCCAATTCTAGTTCCTTCTCACCCACAGGAAAGTGTGTCAATGGACTTTTCAAGAGGGTTACATCTATAAAATTACATTATTACTTGTATGTTGTTGTGTATAGGTTGAAAACAATGTGTATTTTAATTCCTTGTAAGAATTAGTTCACAACTGAGTTGACTTCTCAATTGTTATTTCAACATGTATGGGTTCATTTTGGGTTTCATACTTTTATTGTATCCAATTGACATTCATGCTTCCTAGGGAAATTTTTGTCATATTTATGGTAACTTATAGACACAAAGTTGAAGAAAATCACATAATTCCATCCACAAACCAACATACAAACTCAAGTGGTCAACCAAACTGTTTTGCATCTTATTGGATGGTATTGTTCCAAGCATCCTAAGATTTGGGATGATCAGTTGCATTATGTTCAACATGTCTACAACATAGACATAAACTCTTCAACACTTAAGTCTCCATTCAAGACATGTTTTCGGTATTTTACAAAGTCTCTTAGACCTTTTTTTGGGAAATATTCAGTGGACTATGGACAAGTTGATGCGGATAAATATTTAAATTTTATTCAACAGATACAGTTGATTCATCAAACAATGCAAGAATAGTTGGAATCAAGTCAAGACAAGTATAGATAAATACATGGAAAGCATCATGTGGATCATCACTTTCAAGTGGGTGAAGTTTGGCTTCGTATCAGCAAAGACCGACTCCAAGGTGAAGGTAGAAAGTTGAAACCAATTAGGTATGCACCTTTTACAATTTTGGACCAACTTGGTAACAATGCTTTTTGGTTAAATTTTCCTCCTTATATCCAAATGTATTCCATTGTTAACATGGAAAAAATAAATTGTATGAGCCTCCTATGATTGAGGGCCAAGATGTACAACTTCAAGTACCTTATGTTGATGAATTCAATCCTGAGTACCTAAATGAATTTCAAAAAGATGTCATACTTGATAAGAAGGTCAGATATTCATGAAGAGATATTGTGGAATTTCTTCATGTGAGGCTTAAATGAATGTATCCAAGTAAGGAATGATGGCTAGAAAACAGAAGAGTGAGGGAAGTCTACCGTCACCTATTTTATGAATGGTTCCATGATTTTGGAGGCCCAAAAGTTTTCCAAGGGGAAGGTTTGATCCAAGAGGATCTACAATATAGATTAGAATGAAAGTCTTAAAAAGGTGAATATAAACTTACAGATGTGCAGAGCTCGTAAAGAGGTTTTCAGAAACATTCATTTTGTGTGAAACAACCTCCATACGTGAAAGTTACTAGGTTTTGAAAAATGTGGTCGAAAGATAAAAGTGATGCAGAAAATGGGAAAAAATTGGGCCACATGGAACACCCACTTGGTGCCATGTGGCATGTATAGTAAATCATGCAGATTCCACATGGTAGAGCCACATGGTTTCAAATTCCAAAATGTAGACGTAGATCAAAAGATTACAATTGTTCTAGAATTTGAAGAAAAAGTAATTTTTTATTTTTACAATTTATTTTATACACTCATATTTCATATCAGGGAGGTTGGAAAAGGAAAGGAGAAGGGGGAAACAACATCCTTCCAGATGGTGCTAGAAAATATAATCAAGTTGTAGAAACATCCATTTTATCAGTGCAGATAAAAATTAGTGGGTATTTTCCTCATTCTAGTGAGTGCTATAGAACAAACAAAAGTTGTATCTTCCACAACAGGAGAGCACAATTTTCCACAAGTCAAATCTTAAATCCGTAAGTCACAGTGTGCACAGACAAAATGATATATATTCAGGTTGGTTCCTAAATATCATGAGTCAGAGCTCGCGTATATAGAGGTTGTTACAAGTCTATCCTAGCAGCCCATAGATTGTACTTGGGATCAATTCAATGCCTCAAATGAGTAGGTTCTCATGTTTTGAGATTGCGATCTCTCACTGATATAATTATTCATACATATATCTATCTATCTATCTATATATGTTTATACACATACATACATACATACATACATACATACATACATATATATATATATATAGATATAGACATACATACATACATATATATATATATATAGATATAGACATACATACATACATATATATATATATACACACATTTTTTTTCAATTATTTATGCATTGTTCTGATTATTATTGTGAATGCTCGAAAGTTTTAAATATGTGAAAATGCACATAAGTTGAATTTGTACATATCTGCTCTATTATTTATTCGCTTTGCCTCTCAGTAATAACTTAATATGCACACCAACATTTTTTTATGGAAAATAACTCGAACATTGAATGGAGGATGGAGGAAAAAACCTAAAAATCCTCCCAACTTGGGTTTGAGTAATAAAATTCATTTTTGGAGAAAAAATGTTATGTTGTTAGGTTTCTAGCATAATATTTTTGAGAGTAAGGCCATGTTGGTTGTTTTTATTTGGAACCTTGCAATGAGGTATCCTACTTGTTTAAGGTGAAAAAATGACTAATGTGTTCCTTTTACCCAATATGGGTGTGTTGAGACTCTAGTGCATATANCATGTTGTTTGTTTTTATTTGGAACCTTGCAATGAGGTATCCTACTTGTTTAAGGTGAAAAAATGACTAATGTGTTCCTTTTACCCAATATGGGTGTGTTGAGACTCTAGTGCATATATTTTATTTCTACCCCTTAGCAACCTCTATTTAGGATTGGGTAAAGGCTCTCTACCAGTCATACCTTCTAGCCTCCCTCTCATGGAGAGTGACTATCTTAAGGGATAAACTTCCATGGGATATTGAATTCACATATTCTTGGTTTCTTGTGTGAATTGCCGATATTTTTTTTCTTTGGAAACAATAGATGATGTGATATTTAATAAGAATTATCTTTCCTATTATTATCCCTTTCATTTTGACATAATGGTGTCAATTTAGTAGATAGGGAATCAAATCCATTCCTCCTATTTTTTAACCATAAGGACAACGAGAATACAAATTAGTTGGAAAATAAGGTATGTAGATATGGAGTAAATTATAAGGGATGCAATCCATAGTTACAACATTAGCAATCATTAGTTACAATATCTAGTTAGAACATTAGTGTAATATGGCATAGATTTAAATGTTCAAAAAACATTTACCGTTTACCTACTAACTATTTGACAAAAGGACTTAGTGAATATTGTATTTAATCTGTCAAGTTAATGAGCATAATGATGAGATAATGGTTAATATTCATTAGCTAGGCCAACATCAAGACATTAGAATTTCTCATGGAGTGAATATGGCATGAATATAAAAAGTTGGTGATCAAATATTGAGAAGGAAGAGAGGTCTATATTTTCTTCTATCTTTTTTATGGGGAATTAATCTTCAAATTTAGTTGATGTTTATGGTAAGCGTTACTATAATGAATTGAGAGTTTAAATTGATTGTAGAATCCATGCCATGGTGATTAAAAAACACATGGAATAACTCATGCATTCTATCTAGAACCTGGTACTCTCATGGATGGTGCTAATAATTTGTGTGTTTTGTTTTTCTTGATTTTCTTTGGAAACAATGCAATTTGACAGTCTTAAGAATTAGTAAAGTTATTTAGGGCAGGGAATTTGACAGACTTAAGAATTTAGAAAAATCAAAGATGGTGGGTACCATAGTAGCACATGCAAATGGGTTCGAAGCACTTATAGAATACATGGTGAGGTTTCTCCTTTGATGAAGGTGGTCTCTCCTTGGACATGGCATGGGTTTCCCCTTGAAGGTGTATGTGGTCTCTTCTTGGACAAAACCGGTTCCTCTCTTCAATCATTTGAGTTGTAGTATTAATGCAGTCCTCACTTATTCTATTTTTTGTTTGAGGTAGTGATAGTATCAATGCATGGGAATAATATAAATGCAAAACATATGTTTTTTTCATTTTATCAAAATCCCAATGAGTTGAGGTTAAACTCATGCTTCATAAAAATGGTAATGAAACATTTTTCCATTGACACACATCTACACACCTTATGAGCCTTAACATTCTTTTACACTTAACTATTTTGACCTTGACATTAAAAAGTAGGTATAACATATGTTAATATATATGTTGATCTCCTCTATGGTACCTTTCATCTAATTAAGTTCCATCTAGGTGAGGAATTATTCTAATTTATCAAGATGTGTGTGTATCAAACTCATTTTAGAAGATCAATATTACAAGACAATAAGACAATTTTGCATCCAAAATAGTTTGGTTATGCCTCATCAATTATTTTCTTGTCCTAACCTCTACAATAATGTGAATAAAATACAAGTTTTTGTTACCTATATGTTTCCTCCAACATCTCTAAACTAACCAATGTTAAGCAGGGTCTCTATATTCCCCTTCCCATTCATCATGCCCATGGGAATTTGTATTTATGGATTTCCCACCATGTTGTCAACCAAATTCCATGGATCTAATTATATTTCCTTATGGTTGAATAGTTCTCAAAATATGAAAATCATGATCCCTTGTCATGGGACCAACTCAACTAACAATGATAAGATACTCTATTTTGGACACATTTGGGTCAACATCACATTGTCTACATCCTTAATTAATGAAAATGATCCGATGTTCATATGTATCTCTTAGAAATCCCTTTGGAAACTATTTGACACAAACCTAAAATTTCTAGAATGATACCATTCAATAATATTATGTTTAGGATCCATTGATTTTATGTTACATAAAACATGTTAGTGACTTGTGACCAATGCTAAATATTCATCTTAGAGTTTATATACTTATACCACATAAGAGTGCTATTATTTTTTGTGTATGGAAATTGAAAACTATAATTCTTGCCAAGCCAATGACAAAGACAAATCAATATATTGAATTTTGCAGCTCACACTATATAACACATCCTTGACACATGTTAAGCCTTAAATATTCTTAACTTGACCCACTAGAGTACACTTAATACACCTTAACCCTAAACTATTATGACACTAGACATAATATGATCCAAAACACAATCATCTCCTTAGACATTTTCAGCTTGAACATGTTGATATCATAGTACATTATAACCTATAATCATGATATCCCAAAACACACCAAGCTCCCTAATCATTATGACTCCTACCTTGTCTAATACCTAGTAACCTAGCATAATATTTTCATAGTCCTTATCCTGTGATCATGACCATATGTCTAGAATGTTCCATAGTGCACCAAACCTTAAAATGTCCAAAATAAGACCTCATGGAAAAATAATTCTTATTTAGAACATGTGTAAGGGATTGATGGCCTAAAAATGGACCACGAGTTCAGAAAAATGTTATGCTTTAACTCATTAGAATTTGGGCCCAAAACATGATCATATATATCCACAAGAACCATCCATAGTTCTCAGACCTTTAAATGGACAACACAAGGACATTTTCAGCAAAGTATTCCCTATTTAGGAAATTCATGATGGATCGAGAACCCACACATTAGTCATGAGGTTCAAAGAAAATTGTTATGGCCTAAGGTAATGGGATTTGGCATCGGAACATACCAATATCCTGAAAACCATACACAGTGTGAAAAACCTTGAAATGGGAAACACAAGGACCTTATCGGCCAAATATTCCCCATTTGGGGAGTGTGTTATGGCCCAAGGAATCACATATGCATGGACCATAAGTTGTAAATATATGTGATGGAATAATACATTGTTATTTTTCCCATAACACGACTATATGCTTGAGAACCATACTCGGTGAACCAAACCTTGAAATGGGCACTATATTGAATCTACATGCAAATTATTCCTATCCAAGGCATGTGTGATTTCCATAGGGTCCACACGACTCCCATGAGTTACAAAGACATGTTATGGAACAATTCATTATGTTTTGATCAATCCCAGACCATGACCATATACCTAAGAAACATCCATAGAGTGAAAAACATTTAAATTGACACCATATTGAACTTGCAAGACAAATATTCCTTGTTGAAGGAACATGTAAATCTCTAGGGGTCCACTCATGGCTGAGGATTTTAAAATACATATTATATCTTGAGATTCTAAGATTTGGCTCCAAACCATTTCCATATCCCATGAGAAATATCCAGAGATCCTTCCACTTTTTGAACATTTAAAATGTATATGTTTTCATTTATTTTCAATGGTGTAAGATAAAATATACCCCCCACACATAGTTTAGTGATGGTTCTAAATAATTTATTAGGTATAAACTAAAATAATTCCTTCATGAGCCATGCCTATCCAATAAGGAAAATCATACATTTGCTCACCAAGATTTCAAAATTCACAAATCTTAAAAAGAGTTTGAGATTGTGCTAATCCATGCACTATGATCTACTTATGTATTAAATATAAACTGGAAAAATTCAATTGTGCATACCTTAAATGTCATGGGTTGTTTGAATCAACTTTCATTTCCAACACACCCTCAACACCAATCTTGGTTTCTAATTGACATAGGCCATCATTTTTATAACCTCACACTATTAGTGCATAAGCATTGAAACTTTAGTTTATGAGACACATATAACCTTCAAATTCAACCTTTATATTCAAATTGTTCATTAAGTGATGATGGAAAAAAGTTTTTCTTAAATATATTTACATATAACACTTCTCGTATGTCTTGTTCCTTCCCTATATGAATTAACATAGGTACATCATGTTGAATGCTCGAATTGTGATTATTTCATCTTGAAATTTGGGATTTATATGTTAGCAAGATCATCCTTTCTCAAATTATAGCCTACTCTTTTCCTTCCTAAACCTATGAACAATCCATGATTCAATGAAAACAAACATTCCAGGTACTTAAGGTTGTTCTCCACCTTGGTCAATGAACTCTACACATCATTCTACTACAACAAATCTATTCTTGCTGGATGAATTCTATAGGCGTTTCAACTACAACAAATCTATTCTTGCTGGATGAATTCTATAGGCGTTTCAACTACAACAAATCTATTCATGACTGATAGAATATACCTAGTGACTTGATTCCCATTGACATAAAATGAATGCACAATGATGGGAGAGGATGAAGACTTTTATCTTATTAGAGGATTTATGAAAACTTGTAATTAAGACAATATAATACTTGCAACAATTTTTAGTAAACTTCAGCATCAGGAGGATTCTTTGGTTTGAAAATGGATGTCCTCTGAATTATGATGACAATACTTATGTTACAGTTTTTGGGTTCATCTACTATTTTCTTTCATTATTCCTTTTCATAAAAACTGTGATGTAATTCCAATCATGAATCAAATGAAACATCATATCATTATCTTATCTATTGGGTCACAAAAACACCACTTCGCAAAAATACCACATTTTATTCATCTTTCATATACTATTTGTCACCTTATTCATATTGTATCCTTCCATAAAACCATTAATATCCACCACTTTCATAATACATATCGGTTTATATTACCATTTTAAGTACTTTTAAGAGAATTCTTAATTAAATATTAGAAATTAATATATTTTTCGTATATATCTCAAATATTTATGTGAGCTTTGTAATGTAGGGACATTTAAAGCTTTCAACCAAGGAGTATTCAAAAGCTTCTAGAATGTTTTCTCCATCTTTTCAAGATTTGAAAAAGATAATTCAAGCTAATTTCAAGGAAAGGATTATGGAAATATGGAGAGAATATCTTATCCCATATTTGTTGGAGGATTTGAAGGGATAAGTTGAGAGAAAAGGGGGTATGCTGGAGGACTTTGAGGGATAAGTTGAGAGGAAAGTGTATTGTAATTGTGATTAGTTATCTTGAATTCATGTATAAATAGGAGGGCTCTCTCCTCATTTTGTTAGAGGCCTCTCTAGTGGTGTAGAAGTAGAGAATAGTTTTATTTTGAGAGTTAGTCATAGAGTGGATTTTGATTGTTATGTAATGTAGATGATGCTTAATGCAAATCCTTGTATTATCTCATGTTAATTTAAATTTCTTTCTTATTAATTGTTAGTATAGAATTTCAGTAATTTTTTTTTTATGAATTGTTAGTATAGATTTGTCATGAGCACACATCTATTTATAATTTGTTACATGCTTTTTGTTATAGATTATATTTCCCTTGTTTAATTTTAGTCTTTCTTTACCAAGTTTAATTTATGCAATTTCATGCTTTCTTAGGTTAGATTTATTTCCATACAATTTCCTGTTTCCATAAATTAGATTCAATTTTAGTTGTAGAATAGGTTAGTATCACTCTGATCTTGCATATATGTTGCTTGTGATTCTCTATGTTTACGATCTCTCTGGGTTGACAATTAAATCGTTGGATATATGTTATAAATTTATTTAATATTTTGCACCAATATTTTGGCATCGTTGTTGCAGAGGTGCTAAAGGGGATCAGAGTTTAGATAGGTAGATAGTTTGTTTTTTCTTATTACATGGAAAGGGAGAGGGGAAATGATAAGATGTAAGGAAATATTCACTACGGAATTTCCGTGGTGTAACAGCCAGATGCATACACTTTAGTGGGTCACCCCAAATCCTTGTTGTTTCTGCAAACGTGTTTATTTTTCTGCAAAGTGTTTTCTTTTTCTACAAGAGTGTTCTTTCATTTTTTGCAAATGCGAGTTTATTTTTATGAAAATTTTCCATTTTCATTTTTAGTTTTGATAGATTTCATTTTTGGGATAGCCTTTATTTCATACTAACTTGTTTTTAATTTTGTATATGTTTATTTTTGTTTTGGACAAATTTTTGTGCACTTTTAATTTTTGTTTTTGCACTCGTTTTGTACTAACTCATTTCGTACTGTTTTTTGCATTTTTCTTGTACTTGTTTTTCATTTTTTTAAGAATTTGATTTGATAAAATGATTTTACAATGAGTTTAAGTTTGTAATTACTCACTGAGATCCTTGCAAAAGCCAGGATATCCTCTTCTCAAGAAGAGGATATCTTGACCACAATTAAAAATGCAACCACTCCTCCAGAAGCGAATGAAGAATCAACATCTGAAGAGTTCTATACATCTGATAAGGAACAAGCATACAAGAAAGAAATTGAGGAGGATGAAGAAGGGATCTTGGGTGATCATCATGCAAATGAGAGCTGCATCGAACAAAGGTTCCGAATAAGTATTAAGTTACATCAGTTTTATTTTTGTTTTTACTTTGCTAATTTACATTTACAATACCTAATTTTGCATACTTTTGAATATATTAGATTTCATTTTGTAAAATGGTATGTACACATTATTTTACTACTTTTACATGTATGGTTCCACTGGAAATTTCACTATACATAATTAATTTTAAATTTTTAGAGAGTAGTAAGGTTCTAGTTTCTATTTTTGCTTTTTAATTTTTGTTTAGGAAATTTTCATCATTTTGATAATTTTTCTAAGTCTCCCCGGGAATTAAATTTTTTTTAGTAAGAATAATTAAAACGAAAAACACAAAAGTATTTCTTCCTAAATTTTCTGAGTTAAACAAAAAATTATAAATAAAATATTTTATTCTAGGTTTCCTTAAAATTTAGATTTTATATGAGAACAAATTAAAAAAAAAAAAAACTTTAAAAGATTTGATAGAAATTAAAAAATTTATTACGAATTATATGTTAAGAGTAACTTAAAAATATTTTAGAATAATTTGAAATATAAAAATATAAGAAAATAAAAAAATAAAATAAATAAAACAATTTTGATTTTTTTTTCATAGGAATAATTTTGAATGTGTTCATTTATTTTAAATTTTCTAGTTTTACGTTTTCATTTTTCTATAAAAAAATATAAGAATAAATGATAATTGTTTTTTATAATAATAGACAATAAAATAATAATAATAATAATTAAAATAGAAGATCTTTCGACCTATCGTTCGATCTGCGCGTTCGACCTATCTTTCAATAATACTGTACATTCCATCATTCGACCTACATTTCGATCCACCTTTTCTACACAGTCCTACAAACACAAACATTCCAAAAGAAACGAGCATAAGATCATGTTCTTATTTGCGAAAGCAGAACAATATCAAAAGCGAGTTACATATATGCAATCTGAACCTGGATATGAGAAAAGGAATTAAACACAAACAGTTTTCCCATAAGTTTCAATATATAGCTTCCATGTAGATTGAAGTACACGGGCTAGGAAATGATGAAGTTCTGACATCGTAAAAGTTGAGACTTAGATTTGACCATTACTAAAATCATAAATACACATTATCTTCCAAAATAAAATTATAAAATCCCTAATGTATAGTATTTATAGTGCATGATACAAGGTTTTGAACCATAAAACATCATAAACACGTGTTTTCATTAGCAATGATCATATTATAGAGGAACTCAAGAGAATTTGAATAAAACTGCTACGCAATACACTTCTCATGAATACCTCCACAAGAAAACTAAAATTATAAAATACCTACAATGTATAATTTAGTTTATCCCACATAACGAGGTCAAAACGATGTAGGAATTTTGATGTAATTCACTGTATCAACTGTTGAATTTCGAGTAGTTGATTCCTTTCTGTTAGCACTCAAAATATACCCAAGGTTGTAAAGGTAATCTTAAGGTAACAACAAAAACCACTTTGGAAAGAAACAGGCTTTTCTTTCTGGAGAGGGATCTCTTAGATATAAATTTTAACAAGGCCAGACATTGAAATAAAAAATTTAAGTTATGCAGATGGTTGAAACAACACATATAACCATTGGGAAATGGAGTCAAAATATATAAAGATAATCCAAAGCTTCATACATAGAATCCCGACAAAGGCAAGATAATCATTCAGTCATAGTCATTCATTGATTTTTAGGCAATAGGAGAGAAACATGAACAGTCCATCAATATAGAGCATCATGAGATGAATTCCATATCAAATTTAGAGGAAATATTTATGAAATATCTGAAACAATAACCAGAGCATAACATGTATGAATTCTGAAACTATTAAACACTACGTTCAGATATGAAAGAAAATAGAATGGAAGGTAAATACTTAGAAAACAATCACATGGAAAGAAGGCACAGACTGTAACATAAATGACACATGAATCTTTGAAGATCAACCAGCATTCGGCTCTGTTATTTCATTCAAAAACATCGATCTAAACTTATGGGTTCCAACCCCCAATACATCAAATAAATTCAAATATATACAAAAATAGTTTCATCCAAAGAAGATCAATAACCAATTAATCTGTTAATCAAAATTTTTGTAACCATATCCCTAATAACCATGAATACTAATTGCATGCTTTGATTCAAACAACAGATTGCTCGATTATAGCAAACTTAGTAACTGCAAGGTATCTTGAACAAGCAGCTTCACGAACTACAACACCTATCTTCATCAATGAATTGTGTACTTAGTCTTTCCAAATTTTTCCACAATCTTCCATTGTTTCTCATTTGGGGTGTCGTATTCTATCATCTCTCTAATTAACACCTCCAAATCCACATAAGCTTCATAAGACACGGCAGGAAATCCTTTCTTAATAATTAAAAACTTATCCAATATCTCCAAGTCATCTGTCAATTTTTCCACAATAATCTTTCCTCTTAACCCTTTGACTAAATCTTCAAACTTGGAATGGTCCATGAAATTCTGTACTAATAAACTATGATATTGCTCCTGGGAAAATAAACTTCCTTCGTCGTCCCAAAAAGAAGGGAGACCATCATCAAATAGATCTTTAAAAGAAAGCCTCAAATCCTTTATATGTGAAGACATTGTATTCTCCTTATCCTGCACCACTTTCATGAGTTGATGTTTGTTTATAAACTTCTTTTCCCATAACACAATTGCTACTCTATCCTTAATCCCAATGTCGTGCAAATTCTGATATGTTAAAGAATTTAAGCAATTCAAAGCATTGTGAGCAGTATTCAAAGGCTTCTTTTCCATGGTTTCATTGGCCAACTTCAATCTTTGAGTAGCTAAATTGACTAATGCACTTTCATCATCAATAAAATTTAAATAATGCCTAAACTTGGTGATTTCCATAGACAATGTATCCCAAATTAAATGTTTATCTCCCTATAGAGGAGCTCTTCCTGTACTTCTTTCTTTTAACTCACTGAACTTTTTCTGCAATTGGCTTTTATCATTCAATGTTTTATTCTTATCCTCAACGCTCTTAGCCAATTCTAATTCAATTTTTTCATTTTCCTCTTTTAATTCTTTAATATACACCTCTTTCAGACTTACTTGTGACATAGAATTAATAGAGAATGTGCAGAAAATTCATTTAATGGTATTTCAATATTAACAAGGGGTAAATCAATGTCAACAGGGGTTTGACTCATCAATTCTTCCATAATTTATTTTTCATCATTTTGATCCTTTTTCAACTTCAAAATATGAGCCATCAATTCAGTTCTTTCTACTTCCCACCCGTTTTTCTCTTTCTACACCTTCAATGATTTTCCTTTGTAGTCCGTCATCTCTTGATAAATTTTCTCTTTTTCCTCCTGAAGTGTAAATAATTTTGAAGACTGAACATCTTCAGCATTAGGGACTTTAAGCTTCTTCTTCAAAACTTGAATGGTATTGTCCTTCTCCTGTAGAAGCTTTTTGGTCACCTACATATTACCTGGTTCGGTCCCTAAGCTTACAACATCTCCCTGCAACTTTTTAATTTGAATCAAATTTGCTTTATTTTCCACCCTTTCATGCTTCAATTGAACCTCCATCTTATCTACAAGGGACTGCAATTTATTAATTTTCATAATAGCATGTAACAAATCAGAGTAAATAACATCTCCAGTTTGTTTATGGAGTTGTATCTTATCAGGAACACTGCTTTTTTCTAACTTCACTTCCATTTCAGACACTTTCTTGTCACTAACCATGACGAATTTCATGGTATTCCTCTCTACGTCTTGAATAGAAATCAATAAATTCTATTGATTGATTAAATTTCTAACTCGAGGAAGTAGATTCTTAGTTTCCTCTGATGATTGCATTTGTTTGTCAGCATAACTTGATATTAACTCTATCCTGGATTTGTAGTGGGAACTAGACTCTGCGTTACCTTCTTCTCCGAAAGGAATATTGATGCATCTATACAGACTTCTTCTGGAACAAGACCATCTTCTTTAAATCTTTTGAAACTATTTCTTCTGAAATAGTTTGATCACCTTGAGGGTGTGTTTTGATCTTTTTATGAGAAATATTTTCATCCACATCCATGCCATTAGTTTCAAATAGACTCCTCTTATTCAAAATGATGGAATTATCAGCCGTTTGAGCCACTACAGTCAATTTGTTGCTCCTATGTTAATCAACTTCTGAGTTTTTTTCAAAATTAGGCAAATTTTTTGTTTTATCTAATCCTTCAACAGTTTGATGATCAAATGGTTTATTTTTGTTTAACTGCTTCCTCTGAGAAATAATGTGATGCAGATCATCACTTACTTTTTGCTCGTTCTGAAAATCCATAACTTCTAACAAATTCTCTATGACTAATAAGGTGCTTTTATTTTAAAAAATGAGAGAACCAAATTTGAGAGGAAATTTAACATTGGAAGACTTTTTAAATGCCCCAAAATGTTCTTCTTTTGCACATAACCTCTCTCTCATAAACTCTAGCACGAATATTCTTGGAGTCAAAAAAGTGGGTAACCTGTATGGTTCCCCAGTGAGCCCATACACTCTTAGAACAATAAATTCTTTATACAAGAACTAATCTCTTGTTTTGTCTTCTAAGGAATACTATAGCATAAGTCTCATGTCTTCTAACCCTTGGAAAGACATCATCAAACAACAATTTGTAAATTTCATCCATGATTGTATTTACAAACTCAAACATGTTAATTTGTTTCGGGAGGTCCCGAGAGAAAATGGTGGACAATAACTGCAACTCCGACACATTAGAACACAATAGCATGTTCAGTAAATATGACTGATATCTAAAGAACATGAATTTATGGAATTCAACCAACTGGGCATGGATAACCTCGGCTAGATACTCATCAATATTAAAACAACAGGTTAAATGGGACTAATGTTCAATTAAACGTATACTTAGGAAGAAACCTAAGATGAATTCATTGATATGAATATCATTATCCAAACCCAAAATTTGACTGACCAACGACATGACAAACTGTACTCCCTTCTCGAAAATATTAACATTGTAAGGTAGAAATAGACCTTCTAATGACTGACCATCTTTCAAAATACTCAATAAAAACTGGCATTTGACTTTAGTTCTATAATTTTTATACATTTGAATTAAAACTTTCTCATTCAAAAACTCATAGATATTAGGGAAATTATCAAGAAGACTCAATATTTCATGAATAGTTTTCAGGTCAACTTTCCAAAGGATTTTAGACATGGTATGGCTCATAATAACTCTGTCAGAGGAGGAATAACTATTTGCACACCATTCAAAAAATTTAGGAAAAGGTAGGGTTTGTTCAATACCAAAATAATATAAGAAAGAACTGTGAACATTGAGAATATCATTCCCTTGCAAATTATACTTCCACAAATGCTCCTTTGAAATTGATACACTACCAATTGACAGAATAGGGTCACATACATTCCTCTCCCTATCAACAAAAACCTCTTCTCTATCATCCAAGACTCTGCATAATACTCCTGAACCCTGTTCCTTCTCCATAATAAACAATGGCGACAATTCTTCAAACAAAGTTTCAGTGTTTTAAGGCTTACTTGTAACTATAGATACATAGAAGTTGACTTTGGAAAAGATGGCGCACTGCCCACTTCTCTTTCACCTACAATGTGTGCAATTGAAATGACTTTTACCTAGGTCAACTTCATGTTTTATACAATGGACTATTCCGAAGCCCTTCCTAAGTGGTTTTTCCTTTGCCGCTTTCCTTAGAGGAACTCACCAAAACTCACCACGTGGAAAGCGGTTTAAATTTTGCTACCACTCATCCTTTTTAACTATCTCACTACTTCACACTCCGGAATAGACAATGACCGTTGATAAGATTGCACTTTTTGTCTAAACCGTTGGATCAAAATCTGTTCTACGTAATCCGCTAACCTTTCTCATTTTTTCAAATGTGCATCTTTACTCCGTGGATTGTCTCACAACCGTAGATTTTATTTACTTTATTACTCAGCTATTGATCTTTTTGCCTCGTTAACCACTTCTGCCTCTCCGTCAAAACTTCTCCTTTTTGCAAATTTCCCCCAGTGGATCAATTGTCAACCATAGATTTTCATACTTGTAATTCTATACCTTTGAATTTTGCAATGACTCAATACTACCAATATTTACCAATTTTTATGTATCCCTTTATCATTTCTCAACCACATTTCTTCCTCAATTGTTCAACATAAGAGGTGTTAACAACTGGCTCCAATTGGGGATGATATCCTCCCTGTGAGGTATCAAAGAACTCATAGACTAGTTGCCTGTCTCTAACTTTTGTATCCAAATCTCCAAAGTTTTTACTTTTTCTCTGATATATCTTTTCTAAATAAAAAAAATGGCTAACCTCCTAAATCTTAGGGCCTTTAGTCTGGGCTTCAAAAATATTCGGTTCACCATATGTACTTCTTTCAAGAAAATAAATATTTACAAACTATGGTACAAATTTTACCCTCCACCTTAGGACAGGTAATGCTTCAAAAATATTCCATTGACAGGGTTACTCTCCAATGAAACCCCATTTTCATATTCCAGAATAAATGCATTTTCCCCTCTATGACCTGCAATAACATAAGGACCTACCCACATGTGGTCAAAATTCCCATGCTTATCTTCCTTAGAAGCATCCCATTTGAACACCAGGTCATCAATTTGGAACTATTCTTCTTTCACACTTCTATCAAAAGTATTTTTTATTTTTTCTTGGTGTACCTGCACTTTATCACAAGCTTTATTCCTTCGCTCCTCTAATTTGATAATTTGGTTTATTCTCCTCTACATGTGATTTGGTTCCTCCTGTTGTTCCTAAAAATATTTCATAACTGGAACACCCAATGATGCTGGAAAATTGACTTCGGTTCCATATACCAATTGAAAAGGAGACATTCCAATCAACCTTTTAGTGTTAATTCTATTAGCCCACAAAGCATACTTAAGCTTCATGTGTCAAGCTCTCTTGTTATCTTCGAACAACTTCTCAATAATTGTTACCAGACCCTTATTAGAAGACTCGACCAATCCATTTCCCTGTGGGTAGTAAGAAGTTGAATGATTTAAGCTGATATGGTATTTATGACAAAAATTAATCATCTTTTTGGATTTAAAAGCTGGTTCATTTTCAGTCACTATTCTTCTAGGACACCCAAACCTAGCCAATATATTTTCTTCAAGAAAATCCATAATTACTATCTCAATAGATCTCCTGGTAGGTATCGCTTCAATCCACTTTGTGAAATAGTCTGTGGCTGTCAGAATCAATTTATGTTGTCCTGAAGAATTTGGGTTTATTTCTCCAATGAAATCCAAACCCCACTGTTGAAAAGGAGATTCTACTGTTATTGGATTAAGAGGGAGGGGAATTACCTTTCTTTTACCATAAAAAATATGGCATTGATGACATGTGCTAGTTTCTTTGTACACGTCTAAAAACAATGATGGCCAATAAAAACTTTTTCTCAAAATTGTGTTTGTTGTCACCATCCAAGAATGATGCCCTCCACAATATCCTTTATGAAATTCTTTCACTATGTGATGGGCTTCATTTTCTAAAAGGCAATTAAGTAACACACCTCTAGGTTCCTTCCAATAAAAATACTGATTTAAAATACAAAACTTAGTAGCTTTCAACTTCACAGATCTTTCTCTTATTTTACTTAATCCTACATGAGCTTGTAAATTTTGAAGAACATGAACAATATCAAAATACCATGGAGATGTAGAAAAATAAATCATTACTTCCACCCCTGTGTCCAACTGATGAGATTGACTAGATAAGAAATTTAGCTGTAAAGTTTCACTGTTTGAATCTGTCAACATTTTGTCCAGTCCCTGCCCTTTGCTCAAATTTCTAGGTCTAATATATATATCATACTCCAATAATGTTGCTATCCATTTTACTCTTCTTCCTTCTACGTCAGGCTATGTGAGAATCCCTTTTACTGCACTGGTTGGAACATGAGCAATTATATGTGAATGAAGAATATACACCCTGAAATATTTCAATGCTTTAACAAAAGCATATGATTGCTTCTACATAATGACATATTTTAATTCCCCATCTCTCAACATCTTACTGAAAAAGGCTATAGGTTGCTCGATGTTCTCATTATTCTTCTGTAACAAAACTACAACAATAGTATGTTCTGAAGCATATCAAAATATTAAGAAATATTTAGTGAAGTCTGGACTTACCAACACAGGTGCCTCTGAAATAGCTTGTTTTATTTCTTTAAAATATTTCTTAGCCTCTACTGTCCATTTTATTTTATGACCCTTTTTTAGCATATTGTGATATTCATTAATATTTCAGCAAAACTAGGAATAAACCTTCTCAGAAAATTTACCTATCCCAAGAATGATTGTATTTATTTTTTGCTTTTTGATTCTCCTACCTTCAAAATTGCACTTACTATATCAGGATCAATCTTTATTCCATCCTTTGAAATCATGTGGCCCAACAACTTTCCCTCTTCTCATGCAAAATTTGGTTTTTTTGGATTCAATGATATACCAAATTTTCTGCATTTTATAAAAACTTTTTCCAAATCATGAATATGCTCTCTATCAAACCTTGAATATATTATGATGTCATCCATATAAATTACCACAAATTTGCCTATTTCTCCTGCAAAAGCAATATCCATGGCACGCTGGAAGGTATCCCTTGCATTCATCAAACCAAAAGGCATCTTTGCATACATAAAAGTGCTCCATGGTGTGGTGAAAGCATTATTTTCTTGATCTTTAGGTAACACCTTAATCTAATTGTACCCTAAAAAACCACCCATCATTTAAATTCTTTCTGCTCTAACCACTTTCTGCAAAATATGATCCATCTTCGGCAAAGGATAATTATCTTTCATTGAGACTTTATTCAAATTCCTTAAATCTATACAGATCCTTATTTCTCCATTTTTATTTTCGACAGGAACCAAATTAGCAACCCACCTTGAGAATCTTATAGTCACAATAATTTTGGAATCAATTTTTTTGATTTCCTTCTCAATAACTGGTAACAACTTTGGAAATATTCTTCTGATTTTTTGTCTGAAAGGTTTTTCTCTAGGTTTGATTGGAATAGTATGTTGTATTATTGAATGTATAATATTCCTTAAGGTCTTCATAACTCCAGGAAAATACATCTATATACTTTTTCATCAAGTTCACATATTATTCTTTTTCTTTTGCATGCAAGTTTTTTGATAGTTTCACAATATTTGGATTCTCTTTAGTACCAATATTTCTATCTTCAATAGCATTATCAGCAGGTTTCACTTTTGGATCTTTAGCAACATCATTTTGATCAAAAAAAATTTCTAAGGGGATCAAACCTCTTGGTATAAAATTACTTTTTAATTGAATGATATCTTTTCCTCGTAAAGTTCCCTTTAATTTTTCAGTACTAATCTTTTCTTCTTTTCTTTCTTCATCATCTTGGAAATTTTCACAATTATCATTTTCACCATCAATATGAGTGTTCACAAACTCTGTAGACAATTCCAAAAATATTTTTATCTACATATCATCCTCAAATACTTGCCAATATTTAGAATTATCAGGTATGGATGGTCTATTTACAATATCCACTTGATAATCCTTTTGACCAGCACTTGGGGTTTTTAATTTACCAGCAGTAACCGCCAAAGAATCAACTATTGTATTCTCATATCTACGAACCACCTTAATTGTATGTTTTGTAAAATAGTTACCAAACATATCCCATACTTCATTCCTATAAGCTCTCATCCGGGGATGTCTGGTTTGATAAATGTCATTCAACTAGTTTATTACAAGCTCTGAATCTCCCAAAACTCTTATCCTTTGTGCTCTTAGATCTTTTAATGCATGCAACCCAAGTAGCAAAGCTTCATATTCAGTCACATTATTCGTGCATTCAAATGTTAACTTATATGATAAAGCTTTAAAATATTTGATAGGATAAATTACATATACACCAGCACCAGCACCAACCTTTGCTACAGACCTATCAAAATATATGGTCCACAATCCATCTCTTTTCTGTTTATTTTCCAAAGCATTTTGTTCCTTTACTCCCTCTTCATTCTTTTTAGATTTCATTTGCAATGTAGATTCCAAATCACATGGGACAGTATCATTAAGGAAAATAGAAGAACCGAAATCAGTATCGATAGCATATATATGATGAATATCAGGTCTACCTTGACTGCTTACTACACAAGGAGTTATTTTCTCATTGTATAGCCTCCTACTTCCATCTTTGATATGAATGGTAGCATACAACATATCCATTTGTAAACTACCTTTAAACTTTGAAGTGCAAGACCTTGATAACAATATTCCAATTTTTGGGGGTATGTCCGCCACTAAAACATCCATTACTATTGTTTTAGTTGGCAATTTAGTTAAAGTCACTACCATATCTTTAATTAGACCAAGACACTTCACCTTCTTAGAATCAAAGGAATACAAATATTTATATGGTCTCGTCACTTGCAGTCCCAAACTTTCAATTACTCCTTTAGGCATTAAATTATGTGATGCAGATGAATCTAACATGGCATTAAGTACAACCATATCATGCACATTCAAACTCAAATAAAAAGGATGAACTTATTCATCATCTATAATTTCAACCTTTGGCCATAGTAGGATTGTCATATGTCAACTCTAAAATGTCTAATTGAAACTCGCCTTGTCCTTTAACCATCCTTGGTATTGTATACCTGTACTCATTATTCCTCAACAAATCATTAAAACGAACAGAGATTTTCAGCCTGGAAAGTTCATTCTGCAAATTGAAGATAGAATCAACTTTCTCTACATCTACTAGTGCCACTTGTTTTGTTCCTTTTGTTTTTTCTATTTTGTTCTCAACTTCTTTATTTACAATAGGATCTTTTTGTATTTCCTTTCCTTTTTCTGTATTTAATGAACTAGTAGAAGGATGATTTGAATTTAGCCTCCCTTTATTTACATCAACTTCTATGCTTCTCAATATGATCTTCCTTTGTACATCATCCATAGCATGTAAATAACCTCTCTGATACTGCTCTGATTCCCTTTCTAAATCCTCATTTCCACCTTCCTGTGCAAACATGTCATGTTCTTCTTCAGTTAGGTATATCTTTGAATCTAACTCCCCTAAAAGATGAATTTCATTCTCAGCAGGATCTTCTTCATCTCCAACATAGTTCTGATGGAAAGGTGGTTGAATCTATTGCCCCTCTTGATTCCTTGGGTTTCTCATATCTCTTTGCCTATTTTGTGGAGGCATAGGAAGATTTATCCTTCTAAAATTTAGATTCCTGATTTGAGGATCACCTTGTTCTCTGTTGAATGATCTATTTTCCATAGTCAATCTATCCATTAACTTCTCCATTGTTTTCAGCATCATTTCAAATTTAATATCAGTAGTAGAAGAAGAAGTAGAAGGCATATTTTCTTCTCTTATTTTCCTCCTATCAATGTCCGTTTGTTTCATCTTTCCACTCACCATCATATTTTCCTCCACTTCTAAAGCATCTGTGAACATGGCAGCAAGAATCACTGACTTTCAGCTGCTTAATGAAAATCCAAAGTCATTATCAAAGGCCTCAACATAATGAAGTTTAGCAGCAGCTGCAGAAGGCTTTATATCTTCTGGAATGGAATTATAAACTTTCATAAATCTGCTTGAAAATTCATGAATAGATTCAAAACCTCCTCTCTTGAGACTATTGTATTGGGACAAAAGCTACAAAGGGCTCTGTTTATCATCCCACCTTTCTAGAAATTCATTTTGGAAAGCTTGAAAATTTAGGATACATGCAGATGGAAAATATTTAAACCATTTCTTCTCTTCCCCTGATAAGCTCTGAGCAAACAACTGCATTTTAACATCCGCATAATCAACTTCCTCCAAGTCAACAAAATATTGAAATTTTGGGACATGTTGCTTTGTTGTTATACCTCCCTCTCCATCAAATAAGGAAATTCTATGGGAATAATTTTGGGGAAGATCATGCAATACAACAGGTAAACGTAAAGGAGAAAACTTGGCTGCCATTGTCCTAGGTGGATTTGGAGGGACTGAGGAATTTTGAATGTTTTGAACAATAGGTGCTTCTTCAACCTTTGCAGACTGTTGAAGATGTCTCCAAAGGGAATAAAGTAAATAAGATTCTAATCTACGAGGGTTGAATTCAACATTTTGAAGATTAGATTCAGATTTAAATTTCAACAAACCCTTTTCAACATTAATTTCCCATTCTTGATCAAGGATGCTATGAAAATCTTGAGAAGATGATGCACCAAACAAAGAAATATCTATTTTTTCTGTCTTTTTTCTGGATCCTCTAAACTTCATAAAACTTTAGTATCAGAATTACCTCGTGTATGTCTTTTCCAAGCAAGGATGTCTTTTGAAATCTTGAAATAATTTTAAACTGGAATCGCGAGGGATGTACAACCTTCTTCACTAACAAAAATTCTTCTTTTCCCACATAAATGCTTTCTTGATCTTTATAAACTTTGTCGTTCCTCCTATGGCTGATTTTCACCTTCATTCCCCGACAACGACACCAATTTCTTAGCACTCAAAATATAGCCAAGGTTGTAAAGTTAATCTTAAGGTAACGGCAAAAACCATTTTGGAAAGAAACTGGCTTTTCTTTCTGGAGAGGGATCTCTCTGATATAAATTTTAACAAGGGAATATATTGAAATCAACAATTTAAGTTATGCAGATGGTTGAAACAACACATATAACCATTGGGGAATGGAGTCAAAACAGATAAAGATAATGAAAATCTCCATACATGGAATCCCAAGAAAGGCAAGATAATCATTCAGTCACAGTCATTCATTGATTTTCAGGCGATAGGAGAGAAACATGAACAATCCATCAATATAGAGCATCACGAGATGAATTCCATATCAAATTTAGAGGAAATATTTGTGAAATATCTAAAACAATAGGCAGAGCGTAACATGTATGAATTATGAAACTATTAAACACTACGTTCAGATATGAAACAAAACATAATGGAAGGTAAATACTTACAAAACAATCTTTCCTGTTAACCCTTTGACTAAATCTTCAAACTTGGTATGGTCCATGCAATTCTGTACTAATAAACTGTGACATTGCTACTGGGAAAATAAACTTCGTTCGTCGTCCCAAAAAGAAGGGAGACCATCATGAAATAGATATTTAAAAGCAATCCTGAAATCCTTTATCTACAAAGACATTGTATTCGCCTTATCCTGCACCACTTTCATGAGTTGATGTTTTTTTATAAACTTATTTTCCAAGAACACAATTGCTACTCTATCCTTAATCCCAATGTCCTGTAAATTCTGATATGTTAAAGAATTTAAGAAATTCAAAGCATTGTGAGCAGTATTCAAAGGATTCTTTTCCATGGTTTCATTGGCCAACTTCAATCTTTGAGTAGCTAAATTGACTAGTGCACTTTCATCATCAATAAAATTAAATAATGCCTAAACTTGGTGATTTCCATAGACAATGTATCCCAGATTAAATGTCTAGCTCCCCGTAGAGGAGCTCTTCCTATACTTCTTTCTTTTAACTCACTGAACTTTTTCTGCAATTGGCTTTTATCATTCAATATTTTATTCTTCTCCTCGATTTTCTTAGCCAATTCTGATTTGTTTTTTTTTATTTTCCTCTTTTAAGTCTTTAATCTCCACCTCTTTCAGACTTACATGTGACATAGGAACTAATAGAGCATCTGCAGAAAATTCATTTAATGGTCTTTCAATATTAACAAGGGGTAAATTAGTTTCAACAGGGGTTTGACTCATCAATTCTTCCATAATTTATTTTTCATCATTTTGACCCTTTTTCAACTTCGAAATTTGAGCCATCAATTTCGTTCTTTCTACTTCCCACAGGTTTTTCTCTTCTTATAGATTCAATGATTTTCCTTTGTAGTCCATCATCTCTTTGTTATAGAGGATTTCACCACACTAGGTGAATCACACATTGGATGGACTTCCCCTGTCCTGCTTTAGACTCATTAGCCCCTATGGACCACTTTTTGTCTTTTGATGTATCATTGACCATCCCTAAAAACATTAGAAAAATGATATACGTGGCCTTTTTCCTAATAACCGCATACATACGTGGATATTCCCTCTATAGTCGCATACATCGGGATGTGTACATAATCCAAAATCCTTTGGAGCATTCCTTGACTTGGATCCGACTCATATGACTCCTGGCCTTCCATATGCCTTGAGATCGCACAGATTCGGCCTTTCATTATCCCTTGTGAAGCTATATAAGGAACCTCGTGATACATTGAAAGCAGGGGAGATAAGAGAGAATTGAGAGTAACGAAACTATAGTCCATTGTTGCCAGAACTTATGCTTGAGTCTACATCCCTTTGTCCCTTGGAGCACTGTTGTGTT
>LPNX010349098.1:167246-177430 GCA_001517045.1 Pseudotsuga menziesii
TATGGATACAATATTCATTCAAATACACATTACTGGACAGGAAAAGATATTTCTATTAATATGAATGAGAGATTACAAGTGACAACCTCTAATGGCACGTCTGCGAACCGGAGAAACTGAATCCCCCACTTGGGCCTCCACCACCTCAATCCTCCATCACTTCGATAGCAAGCTTACTAGCAAAAGGAAAGCTTGGGAAGAACACAACAGTGCTCCAAGGGACAAAGGGATGCAGACTCAAGCATAAGTTCTGGCAACAATGGACTATAGTTTCGTTACTCTCAATTCTCTCTTATCTCCCCTGCTTTCAATGTATCAAGGGGTTCCTTATATAGCTTCACAAGGGATAATGAAAGGCTGAATCCGTGCGATCTCAAGGCATATGGAAGGCCAGGAGTCATATGAGTCGGATCCAAGTCAAGGAACGCTCCAAAGGATTTTGGATTATGTACACATCCCGATGTACGCAACTATAGAGGGAATATCTGCGTATGTACGCGTTTATCGGGGAAAAGGCCACGTATATCATTTTTCTAATGTTTTTAGGGATGGTCAATGATACATGAAAAGAAAAAAAGTGGTCCATAGGGGCTAATGAGTTTGCAGCGGGACAGGGGAAGGCCATACAATGTGTGATTCACCTAGTGTGGTGAAATCCGCTATAACACTCTTGATAAATTTTCTCTTTTTCCTCCTGAAGTGTAAATAATTTTGAAGACTAAACATGTTCAGCAATAGGGAATTTAAGCTTCTTCTTCAATACTTGAATGGTATTGTCCTTCTCCTCTAGAATCTTTTTGGTCGCTTGCATATTACCCGGTTTGGTCCCGAAGCTTACAACATCTCCCTACAAATTTTTAAATTAAATCAAATTTGCTTTATTTTCCACCCTTTCATGCTTAAATTGAACCTCCATATTATATACAAGGGGCCGTAGCTTATTAATTTTCATAATAGCATGTAATAAATCAGAGTAAAAAACATCTCCAGTTTGTTTATGGAGTTGTATCTTTTCAGGAACACAGATTTTTTCTAACTTCACTTCCATTTCAGACACTTTTTTGTCACTAACCACGGTGAATTTTAGGGTATTCCTCTCTACATCTTGAGTAGAAATCAATCAAGTCTTTTGATTGATTAAATTTATAACTCAAAGAAGAATATTCTTAGTTTCCTCTGATGATTGCATTTGTTTGTCAGCATAACTTGATACTAACTCCGTCCTAGATTTGTAGTGGGAACTAGAATCTACATTACCTTCTTCTCCGAAGGAATATTGATGAATCTGTACCAACTTCTTTTAGAACAAGACCATCTTCTTTAAATCTCTTGAAACTATTTCTTTTGAAATAGTTTGATCACCTTGAGGGTGTGTTTTGATCTTTTTATGAGAAATATTTTCATCCACATCCATGCCATCATTTTTAGATAGAATCCTCTTGTTCAAAATGCTGGAATTATCAGGTGTTTGAGCCACTGCAACCAATTTGTTGCTCCTATCTTCATCAACTTCTGAATTTTCTTCAAAATTAGCCAAATTTTCTATATCTAATCCTTCAACTGTTTGGTGATCAAATGGTTTATTTTTGTTTAACTGCTTCCTCTGAGAAATAATGTGATGTGGATCATAATTTACTTTTTGCTCCTTTAGAAAATCCATAACTTCTAACAACTTCTCTATGGTTGACAAGGTGCTTTTATTTTTAAAAATGAACGGACCAACTTTGAGACGAAATGTAACATTGGAAGAATTTTTAAATGCCCCAAAATTTTCTTCTTCTGCACATAACCTCGGTCTCATAAACTCTAGTGCAAATATTCTTGGAGTCAAAAAAGGAGGTAACCTGTATGGTTTCCCAGTGAACCCATACACTCTCAGAACAGTAAATTATTTATACAAGAACCAATCTCCTATTTTTTCTTCTAAGGAAGACTATAGCATAAGTCTCATGTCTTCTAACACCCTTTGCAAGACATAGTCAAACAACAATTTGTAAATTTCGGCCATGATTGTATTTACAAACTCAAACATGTTTATTTTTTTCGGGAAGTCCGAATAGAAAATGGTGGACAAGAACTGCAACTCCAACACATTAGAACACAACAGCATGTTCAGTAAATATGACTGATATCTAAAGAACCTGACTTTACGGAATTCAACTGACTAGGCATGGATAACCTTGGCTAGATACTCATCAAGATTAAAACAACGGGTTAAGTGGGAATCAGGGTCAACTGAACCTATACTCAACAAGAAACCTAAGATGACTTCATTGATATGAATATCATTATCCAAACCCAAAATTTGACTGACCAACGACATGACCAACTATACTTCCTTCTTGAAGATATTAACATTGTAAGGTAGAAATAGACCTTCTAACGACTGACCATCTTTCAGAATATTGGATAAAAACTGGCATCTGATTTCAGTTCTACAATTTTTATACATTTCAATTAAGACTTACTCATTCAAAAACTCACAGCTATCATGGAAATTATCAGGCAGACTGAATATTCCATGAGCAATTTTCACGTCAACTTTAGAAAGGATTTTAGACATGGTATGGCTCATAATAACTCTTTCGAAGGAGGAATAAATATTCGTGCACCATTCAACAAATGCCGGAAAATGTAGGGTTTGTTCAATAGCAAAATAATATAAGAAAGAAATGCAGACATTGAGAATATCATTCCCTTGTGAATTACACTGCCACACATGCTCCTTTGAAACTGATACACTACCAGCTGATAGAATAGGGTCACATACATTCCTCTCCCTATCAAAAAAAACCTATTCTCTCTCATCCAAGACTCTGCATAATACTGCTAAACCCTGTTCCTTCTCCATAATAAACAATGGCAACAATTCTTGAAACAAAGTTTCAGTGTTTCAAGGCTTACCTGTAACTGTGGATAGGTAGAAGTTGACTTTGGAAAAGATGGCACACTATCCACTTCTCTTTCACCCATAGCATGCAATTGAAATGAATTTTACCTAGGTTAGCTTCATGTTTTATACAACGGACTACTCTCGGGCCCTTACTAAGTGGTTTTTCCTCTACCACTTTCCTCAATGGAACTCACCAAAAGTCACCACATGGAAAGCGGTTTAAATTCCGCTACCACTCATCCTTTTTAATTATATCATTGCTTCGCACTCCGGAATAGATAATGATCGTTGATAATATTGCACTTTTTGTCTAAACCATTGGATCAAAATCTATTCTACGTAATCCACTAGCCTTTCTCATTTTTTCAAACATGCATCTTTACTTCGCAGACTATCTCACAACCGTAGATTTTATTTACTTTATTACTCAGTCATTGATCTTTCTGCCTCATTAACCACTTCCACCTCTCCGTCAAAACTTCTCCTTTGTGCAACTTTCCCCCAGCGGATCAATTGTCAACCGTATATTTTCATACTTGTAAATCTATACCTTTGAATTTTGGAATGAATTAACCAAAATGCACACTTTTAATAAGGGACTCAAGACTACCAAGCTTTACCAATTTTTATGTATCCCTTTATCATTTCTTGACCACATTTCTTCCTCAATTGTTCAACATAAGAGGTGTTAATTCTTTTCTCAAAATGTGTATACCCATAGATTATCCATCTCCACCTACAAATCAAACCAAACTACCCCATCCCATACACACTTTCTATGCTTCTATTGTTTCCACATTTTGTGCTACTTGTAGTTACAAATGATGAAACAAATACAACGTATCCGATATCTATAGGTAGACTACCACGTTGACACCTTGATCTCCAATTTTTTTGCCATTTGTTGTCAAAATTTCCATAATTTAGCACATTTGCACTACAGAGTTTATTGTTGAAGCTTAGCGTGATTATCTTTGAGATCTAATTTATGCCTTAAAGCCATGAACTGTCACCATATGTTGAGTGTTGCGGATGAACTGTAGAGAAAGTATGTACATGGTGAAGTTTTAATTGGAATCCTCGGGTTGTTGCAACCATTCTCACTAATCAAGTGAGATATAGGTTCAGTTCGTAGAAAACGGAGGGATATCTTACTTGATTTAAAAACCATCGCACATGAAACACTATAATTCTCCATAGAATTAGGCGCAATATCTCCAATGAAATCTGTGGTCTAGTTAATGATCAACTATCTAGAGTGAATGGTTATAAAAAGAATCCAAGTATCCCATTTTCCAGCTGGTGCTTTCCACTACATCTGTAATTGTTCAATCATGATGATAATCTAGTGATTCACGGATCTCTTTGCACCTAGATTGGGTTGTTAACCACTTTTACTCATGATCAATGGTGGATTTAATTAATAGGATGGGATCTCTCATGCTAATACGTCTAACCTCAAACTCTGGATGCTAATGCTCCATATCCGGATTCATGGATTTCTGCTTACTCAGACAATGCAGGAATAAACTGTGAAATAGTGATATTAAACCTACCCAATATGGTGATGTGGGAAATTTTTATCCCCTCCACTGAAGAAGAATCAGTATTTGATCCGATAGAAACTGCTACCATGTGTGAGTGTGACATTGTTACCATTTCCTTGAACAACCCCGAGATTGAATGAAACCATAAATCATTGAATTCTAGTGAAGTGTATGGGATGAGAAAGGGTGAATTTATTCTGTAAAGAAATATTTTTCAAACTTGATGGATCTCAGATATTTTGTAAGAGTGGGAGCACTTGGATTGAGAATACATGTTTCATCAAAGGCCATAAGGAGTGGTGTGCAGGAATTTCGCTCTCCTTGTCTTTCTGAAGTTCGTATTAAAGGATTCTTCGCACAAACATGATTAGAGATATATTCATTGCATATCTAATCTTCATAAACATTTTAACGCACTTAATTTTTCTTACAAATTTTGGATGCTGAATAACTATCTTGAGCCATATATCTATTCATTTTTGCACAATAATCTGATTGTAATGGATGTGCGCTTATCTACAGGATTGAAAGGTATGAAGTGAAGTTCGATAATTCCTTCACGAGTAGGCCGATGGGACTACATTTTCTATTTTAATTTTTTTGTTTGTTAGGTGCTCCTCTATACAACAGTACTCAATCCTTCAAACTGTGTTTACCAAACCGTGGTTATGTTCATATAAAGTTTGTATAACGACACTGGGAGTCACAACTAGTCACGATACATTTGTTTAGGGAAACCTTGTTTCCTGTCACTAATCAATTTCTTGGGATTAACACCTAGAAACTTTAACTTATTGCTAGCAATTATTTAAAGGAAAAAGAAATCAATGTCAAATGTTAAAAACTTGAAGTGATCACCCTGAAATAGTACGACACAATCATAGTCATGTTAGATGTACAGTTGAGGTTGTGTCTCTAATAAAATATATATATATATATATATATGTAACTCCGCCACTGACAATCTTGCAAAATGAATGATGATATGCATGTCGAATTGTAACTGTATTGACAGTCAGTGAAATAGATGACCCCTATACTGTGAATTCTCTAAAGCAACGTTGAACCGGTGCACACTCTCTCTCTCTTGAGATTCTGATAGGATTTTACTGTGTTGTAATGTTTCCATATTTAACAGCTCCCCACCCTATTTCATTTAAAACACAAACTATGATCCTTAGAGCCCTTTGTTGATCTCAAAATGTAAATGATTTAAAAAACAATAAAAGCATCATAACATTAGAAAAAAAACTAGATAAATCTTCAATGATTTTGTTTTTGTTTTCAATGTCATTTACTCTATGTTAAAACTTGTGATTCTTTCCTTTACATGATGTATTGAAAATATATGCATACATTGCAAAGGAAAGTATAAATCTCTGATCAACTCTTGGAAATACTTCGAACTTGGAATTCAAACTTTCGTCCTCGTAAGTAAAAATACGAACTCGACATTTACATAAAACGGTGTTCTCTAATAAACTGTCTTCAATGTTGAAACATCTAATTAATTAAGAAACTAAATCACTGAGCTTCTCAATACATAAAACTTTCATCTCTTTTGAATTTTTTTGAATATCTATAGAACAACTTTTGGAAAATCTATTCATGGCCCTAATTATAATACATCATGCATAATATTTTTGCAAATGAACAGTATACCCAAAAACCACTATAGAATCTACTCTTTGTTGTCCCTTATGTTGGAGACATTTACCTTCATACTCACTCCTTTAGTCAAATTGTCCTAGTTAAACCACTATCCTAAGTTTAATTGACATCAGTGGAGCATTAATTACCATCAATCCAGTCACTCCCACGCCTACCTACAGTCAAGGAGGCTAACTGGAGCACTCCAAGGGTGATCTATGTGACATTCATGCACCTAATTGTTAACTGGGGGTTACTTTCAGTTCAACCAATCAGTTACAGTCAGTTAAGGCACCTCCATTCATTAAATATATTATTTAATGATTAGTTATTATTATTTTAATGAACTTGAGTGATTAAGGCACCTTCACCAACTTCTGATGGTCAGTTCAGCTTCAGTTAACCTCATCAGTGTTTATTGGAGTCATGCAGTACTAGCACTTGATGATTGGATTTCTATGACATGTGTTTGATCTCTTTCAGTTGAGATTAAGTCATTTATTGCACTCCAACTTAAGTTAGGGTTTGGTGAGTCAATTAGGGTTTTGGTCAAGTGGTTAATTGAGTGAGATTGCATAGCAAAGAGTCAGTTAAGCTAGACTCACTCACTGAATTCGAATTGTCTCCTTAGGTATTCGAATTCTTCATGGAGTTAATCTATTGCTCTGCATGGATATTGTAATCCTTTATTGTTTATATAATATACAGAGAGGAAACCTATTTGGATTCTAGTTATTTTCCAATTCATGAGTATTTGTTAATAATTCTTTGATGGTTTTGATTCCTAGTTCCTATATCATGTGCAAGAATTAATATGGTATCAGAGCTTATGGCGGGACGAAGAACAATCTCTCAAAAACAAGATTTTTGACAGATTTCTTGATGAGAAGTGAGCAATAGCTCAAAAATTCTAGCACTGCACCAGAAGCCAAGGCTTACCACTCAATATCCCAAGTAAAGAACTTGTTGATCAAGCTTTCTTGCTTGACTATGCTGGGTGTGATGAAAGCCTTAAATGTGCAGGCTGTCCGACCTTACGGTGCCCCTTTTGTTTTCATTTGCAAGTCTTAACAGGTACAACTTTGAATGGACTCATCAATCCCTCTTCTCACCCCATTCGCAAGCTATTCAGAATGGAAGTTGAAGATGATTGCATCTCTCAAGAGACGAGGTCTCTATGAGGTGTCTATTGGAATTGGAAGAGAGTCTTATGAGAATGAGAATGACTGGCTAAATGATGGTGACAGAGCTTTTGGAGCAATATGTCTGGCCCTTGATGATAGCTTGTACTACCTTACTGATTATGCTGAATACCCAAAGAATTTCTGGCCAATATTGGATAGAACCTTTGGCAAGCAAAATGAGGATCATAATAGTACTTTGGAGATCACAGCCAGCACCACAAGAGTTCTTTACTCAAAATTCTTAGCCTCTACTCTCTCTGATGAAGTTGTTCAAGATGAAGATGAAGCAGAATCTTCTACACATTCAATTCAAATTGAAGAAAGTCTTCATGAAGTGACTCCTTCTCCTGATGCTCCGGAAGTTCATGAGATCTCTAATATCTCATCTCCTCATATTGCTGACACAGAAGAAGACATTCGAATCTCTGATACTGAAGAAAAATTCTGCTACACTTCCATGCAAACATTCACCGATGATTTTCCTTTGAATTCTGTGCAAAATTTACCAGTAATTGCTTCCGAAAGTGAGGAGAAATTTGAATTTTCTTCCTCTAATGTTGCTGATGGTGTGAAAATATGTGATACCTTGGATATTTTGGAAGAAATATCAGATTACCAGAGTGATCCATTCTCTCCCCATGATCTAGATGTTCCAGCAAATTCCTGCAGGATTGCATGCACCAAAATTCAGAATTTTGAAGAAGAAGAAAACTGTGCATCTACCGTCTCGGTTGACCATAATTTTGGATATGATATGAACCTTATTGGATATGATATGATCTTAATTGGATCTGATATGATATTTATTGGTTCAAAATTTCAGGTTCATAAACCTTCAGTACTGCTTGTAGATGTTCTCATCAACAATGTGAAGAAACAAGTACCGCAAGTCTCCTTCGAAACTGCTGCTGGGGATTTGATTTCATTTCATAGTTTTGGATCTGTTCTGAACTTATTTATATCTGATTTACATTCTGATATGATATTATTTTGTTCATATTTTAAAATCCAAGAGCTTTCAGTCATGCTTGTAGCTGCTCTCACCAATTCCGGTGTGAAAAATCAAGTACCGCAATTCTTCTTCAAATTTGCTGATGGGGATTTGGTGTTAGTTTCCTCTTATGAGGTTGCTGATATTTTATTTTTTGAATCATTAAATATTTATAAAGCTATATCACATTATGGATCTCAATCATTCTCTCTCTAGAGTCCCAGGTATTCTCTACCTTTGGTCACAAGTTCATCTCCTCATAGAACTAATAAAGAGGAAGACATTCTGCATCCACATGGACACTTGCTCCTAAGATTTGGGGCTGATTTTACCACTCATGGTTTTATTTTCAAGGATGCAACATATCAGTTTCTTTATTGTTCCACACATGGTTCAAATCCTCAAGAACCTTTGCTCTCTCTTCAGATGATTTCAGTTGCTCTACATGGGTCCAGTTTTCACCGTGCAACTGTTTATATTTCTGATTCAGTTAAATGCATTGTTATTCTTCCAAAGTGAAAGATTCCTCCAGAAATATTCACCAAGAGCTTTTCAGAAAAGAATTTCACTTACCTCCGTTCATTGTTGGGGGTGATTTCATCAGGGTGATCCAGACTACTTTCAGTGTTCAACTTGAGGGGGGGTTTTTTCCCACTGGTTTTTCCCTCTTTTCCTCACTTAGTTTGTTTTGAGCATTGTTTCAGTTGCTTTATTGTACAGGGTGACCTATGGCCTTTGTTTCTAGGGCCCTAGCATTTTATGCATCTATGTTTTCTAACTCTTCCTGAGTATAGCTTAAGGGGGGGTGTTGGAGACATTTACCTTCATACTCACTCCTTCAGTCAAATTGTCCTAGTTAAACCACTATACTAAGTTTAATTGACATCAGTGGAGCATTAATTACCATCATCCCAGTCACTCCCATGCCTACCTATAGTCAAGGAGGCTAACTTAGCCTTTCCTATAGTCAAGGAGGCTAACTGGAGCACTCCAAGGGTAATCTATGTGACATTCATGCACCTAATTGCTAACTGGGGGTTATTTTCAGTTCAACCAATCAGTTACAGTCAGTTAAGGTGCCTCCATTCATTAAATATATTATTTAATGATTATTTATTATTATTTTAATGAACTGGAGTGAACAGGGCGCCTTCACCAACTGATGGTCAGTTCAGCTTCAGTTAACCTCATCAGGGTTTATTGGAGTCATGCAGTACTAGCACTTAATGATTGGATTGCTATGACATGTGTTTGATCTCCTTCAGTTGAGATTAAGTCATTTGTTGCACTCCAACTTTAGTTAGGGTTTGGTGAGTCAATTAGGGTTTTGGTCAAGTGGTTAACTGAGTGAGATTGCATGGAAAAGAGTCAGTTAAGCTAGACTCACTCACTGAATTCGAATTGTCTCCTTAGGTATTCAAATTCTTCATGGAGTTAAGCTATTGCTCTGCATGGATATTGTAATCCTTTATTGTTTATATAATCTACAGAAAGGAAACCTATTTGGATTCCAGTTATTTTCCAATTCATGAGTATTTGTTAATAATTCTTTGATAATTTTGATTCCTAGTTCCTATATCATGTGCAAGAATTAATACCTTATACCACCAGAGAAACGCCGAGTAAAACTAATAAGAAATATATCGATAATTTGTATAGCGATCATTAGCCCAGTAAGCTCTCCAATAGCAACACCTCACAATGAAATTGACGATGCGATAATTTTTCTTTTAAAGTTTCCATTCTACTTCGAGTTTTGTAAAGAAAATTTTTCTATTGTCAAAATAGCTATATGAAAATAATTTTGTTGCAGATATGTTTGAATAGATGCTTAGCGGATGTCAAAGTTCTTTCTCATCAAGAGAAACATTATTACTGTATATATATATATATATATATATATATATATATATATATAT
>LPNX010349098.1:186668-210075 GCA_001517045.1 Pseudotsuga menziesii
TATATTCACCAATTTTTTTTGTGAAAAGACATTTAGCAATCTTAAATCACTGCTAGGGATTGCTGATCATGCTGTGAAGCATGAGTGATGACAATATTTTCAAATTTTGTTTTACTGTCCATGTTTAAGGGAGGATTTTTCCCACTGGGTTTTTTCCTCTTTCCTTGGTTAAATGGACATGCAGTATGTAAAGGGTGACTAATCCTTGTTGCTAGGCCCTATAATTTTCTGATATTTTACTCATAAGTCAGGCTTAAGGGGGGGTGTTAGAATAATCAACCCATAGTTAGCTACCTTAGACATTAATTAATCCAATTTTTGTCTTATTTTCCTAGTTTACGTATTCCACCTTATGCAAGTTGTCCTCCACACATACAAAGTGTTCAAAATTTCTAAATTCTAGTCATGGAGCACTTGGGAAACCACTTGGAATCAAATCTGCTTTATTCCTGGCATTTCTAGCGCATGTCTGCTTTTTCTGCTTTATTTCCTGCTTTTTCTAAGTTTTAATGCAATTGGGAAAGTTTGACTAGGTGAAGTTAACTTGTTTTTTGTCCTAATCATCCTACACTCTTTTCTCCTATGAAAAGCATGTATGATTTTTCCTTCCACCATCTATTATCTTTCCTAATTGATTTTTCCAATTCGTGAGCTCCTAGACAGATTTGGAAACTGCTTTATGCACCTATGGGGGAGTTGCTTAGATTTAGTAAGCCTGCTTTTGGCCAAATTCGAATGGCATCCTTATGCATTCGAATCTCTCATGTAATTATTTATTGTGGCATCCTATGAATTCACAGGGTTGGCTATTGTACACTTATTCAATACAGATTAGTGTTCTGCTCCATATTCAGTCTCCTTTGTGTGTAATTTGCATGTGTAATTGGCAATTTTTGTGAGTGTAATTGTTCTAACACCTGGGCTTAATTTCCACAGTTATTGCATGTGACCTATGAGGATTTGATTAACCAAATCTATTTTGTAATATCCCAATTTTCATCCCATTGCATTGAAATTACACATGATGTAAATATTTATTAAATCATGGTGAGGAGCTCAAAGCCAAGGCCCCACCATGGATTTAGTGTTTTATGTATCAACATTTAAAATTGATGCCTATGGTTCTCATGCTAACCATGCACATTTAAAATTGAGATATCATGTAAATATGCAATTTAATAAAATACCCACAACTAGCTATGCAATGCAACTAAAGAGATGGGGGCATGAATTCACAAGGAATAGGGAGGGAAATCATTCAAAACCTTGAGAATTTTTTTTAAGAAAAGTGTCAATGTGATGACCCATAAACTCTCAACTACCTTTTTTTTGTCTTATGCACCCAATCATTTATTTCTTCCAGAAGTTGGTTGAGGTAGTTAATTCCTTAGGAATGAAAGAGTATGGTAGTCAAAATTCGTATTAGGGAAGCCATCAATTTTGGGGAAAATGAATTTTTGCTTATGGGGCAAGAAACCACCCACAAATGTCTACCCATTCCATTATTCACCCATGTTTTTCTCTTTCTCATGCAACTGGAGAAAGCTAGGGCGTTTTCATCTTGTTTTCTGCAATTTCCTCCATTTCTCCATGGCTGGAAGTCCGTTTTTGTGTTGCATAGTGGATAGGTGAAGAGATTACCGATTTGGGGGATTTAATAGGTTTTTTTTCCTCCTATAATGTCCATAAAAATTTTCTAAAATTGATTTTCTATCCCAGGGTTGTTGTCCCTTCCACCAATTCAGGTTTTGGTTCCCATGACATTATTCTTCATGCCTAGCATTTGTGTTTGTTGTTATGTGCACCCTTGTTTTGGTATGTGATACTTAGGAGTGGAAGAGGCCCATAATTGGATTGATAAGCCTAGTGAATAGAGGAACATCACAAAAGGATCAAGAGGGGATCCCTATTCTTCTATGTCCACCCTTAAGAGCACTGGAAGGGAAGGTATGGCCTGAGGGACTGTGTAGCACTAAAGGGGATACATCCTTGTGTTGGGTGTGTAGGTATTGTGGAGGCAAAGCAAGATATTGTGTAGTTTCCATAGCTCTGTGGTTGAGCTCACGAGCTTAGAAATTATACCTTTCCACTGACTTAGCATCCTGATAAACCCAATTGTAGCTCGACTTCACTGAATTTTGATATGTATTTGGCTATTGGTGAGCCTGTTGTTCCCTAGTTCCTTGTAGAAATCATTCCCAACTAAGGGGTGGCGGTTCTGCTGAGATATTAATGAGTACAAATGGAATATGGTTGGGTAGAACATTTCAATGACATAGGTAGTTGTGGGGAAGCTCATTTTCAAGATAAGTTCTCTCTTGTATATTCTTTGCAATGTATTTGTTTAATGAATTATTATGAACACGTTGAATGCTTGAATGATATTTATTTCGTTGTATTTTCATGTATTATGCATATGTACATGTTTTTTTATTTTAAATGCATTTTTGTTTACGCTCATGGCTCTAGATCCCCGGTTATGATAGACAGAGAAATCGAGTCACATCCTCTCTCTCCCTGAATAGAGGGGAGGGGACGTGACAATATTCTATGGAAAAAAACTGAGTAATATGGCCATGCGATATTAGAAACGGACATCGAAAAAAGTCAATACCCTCTACCACCATTCTCTGATTAAGACACACATTATTATTGACTTACATATATCCATTGTATCATGGGAGAAGTTTCTTTCAAAATGAGGGTTTCAGTTAGAAAAAGATGTAGATCCCAAAGGATCTGTTCAAAACCTCTTATCACCTCACATATATCAAGAGATATTTGTTACACCTAAACATTTCCTAATTCTCTAATCCTATGAAACCCTTGGCCAAAACCTCTTTTGGGACCTTATTGGTCACTCCTAGGTATCCTGACGCACCTTGCTACGCAGAACAGGCCCTCAGACAAACCTGAAACTTGTTGAACACTATAATAAGGCACTGGTGGCACCATTCCCATTACCACAAGGCACATCGACACACTTATTCCTCTCACAAGGAGCATCAACAGTCCCCAAAATGAAAAATGAGAATATTCGAGAATATTCCAAGCAAAATATCTCATGGAGGATGATCCTAACTACATGGAAGAGATGTCACTCGACCTCCTAACCCCTAGGGATCATTTTATACCTTCCTCCCAAAATATCTCAACCTTTTTGGGATTGCTTTGTCCTATAAAATCAAGCAATGTGGACCACATGAAGCGGGGTCCAAGAGAGTATCCTTGTGTTGTTGGATTGAAGTCTGGTATAGGAGGCAAAGAGAGAGAGTTTTGTGAGTAAGAGGTTGCATAATTGATAGTGTATCTGTGTTTGTGAAAGATATTGTAAAATCAAAGATATTGACATCAAGGATTTTTTTGTAGATTTATTTTCTCATCTCTTAATACAAAAGTGTTTCCCTTTCCAATAAATTATTTGTGTTCATATTAATTGTTTATTACTAGTTTCCTTAATCATTAGTACAGATCATTGATTTATCTTGTCTCTCTCATGTTTTGTCTTGGTTTCTATTTTCTTTACAGGTACAACTGATCGCAAAATGATCTATGAAAAAAGGACAAACCTTTTCATTCAAGGTAAAGAGAGATTCTCGTTCAAGTAGATCAGTCATTTAGGGAGAGGATATACTACTTTGTGTATACTTTCACCATGCAGGCTAGGGGAACAAACTATGTCCGCACTGATTGAAATATTCCTGGTAACAAAAATGGAAACCATACCAGGGATAGATCCAAGTAGATATGGAGCAGATCTAGTTATATCTTGGATTTTTTATGTCAATTTTGATTGCAAACTTGTGAATTTTGTTTTCATTCTCATTTAAGTTGTTAAGGTGAGTGATCCACCTTGCCACAATTTCAATTTCCTATTATGGTGTGTGTTTTACCTCACTTTTATTTCAATTTGATCCACATTGGATTGATTTGCAGGTTATTATCCTTTTTAAGTCTCTAGATTTGTTGATGCTCCTGGGTAATCTTGATAGAGCGCCAGACAGATCTTGCAACCTTCTTCCTTCTACCACAAAGCATCATTGATGCCTGTATTTCTTCATGATTATCCACCTATGACACCTTTCACTAGCATAAAAAGAGCATCGAGTCCATCCCGATGCCCTGGTGTAACCCTGCACTGTGCACCGAGGTAGGCCATCTCCTGCTTTAAGGCTTTCCCTTGAAATTTTTTTGTTCCTCTTTGGTTTGTTGTTAATTTTCACTATGTCTCATTGTCAAGTTTGATAGTGTATTAACCAGATTTTCCTCTTTGAGTTCATGTCACAAAAGTTAATTGATAGGAATTTTTGGAATTAAAGGTTGTGTGTGAATTTCAATCTTGGCTCCATAGTTTGTTTCTTGATCCTTTTAAAGAGATTTGATCCATTCTTTTGGATGGATAAAAAATGGAGGATGGTGAAGGAAAAAAACAAGGCAGTTACTCCTAGACTAGCTTTTCCCTTTTGCCTTGAAACTGTTGTAAAGCAAGGAAGCTTTCAGAAAAACAAGAACTACGCTTTTACTATTCTGGACTTAAATCAGATTTGATAAAAATGTTTCCAGGATGATTCCAAAGTGCGCCATGACCCATTTTTATCATGTGTTGTCTTCTAGGTGCAAGTGGAAGCCAACTAGCATACTGAGGAATCTAGGAATCTAGGAATCTAGGTATAAGACAAAAATGATTAATTAATGTCAAATATGGGTAACTATGGGTTTGAATATTCTAACCCCCCCCCCCCTTGAACCTAACTTTATGAGTAAATATCATAAAAATATAGGGCCTAGAAACAAGTCTTAGTCACCCTTTACATACTGCTTGTCCAGACAACCAAGGAAAGAGGAAAAAAATTAGTGGGAAAGTCCTCCCTTAAACATGGACATGAAAAAAAAATTTAGAAATCTTGTTATGAATCATACTTCACCACATGATCAGCAATATCCAGCAATGATTTGATATTACTGAAGGTCTTCTCACAAAACACTTTGGAGAATATGTCTGCGACTTTTTCTGAATATGCGCAATTGAGTAGAGCAATGATACCATCATGCACAATATCCCTAATATAGTGAATATGGATCTCAATGTGCTTGGTTCATTGTATCTGAAATAGATCAGTGGAGATTCAAATGGTGCTTTGATTGTAACAATAATGAAATTTGAACTCTCTGATTCTATCCCACATTCTCCAAGTATCCCCTACAACCACAAACATTGAGTAGCTACATTCACAACTCCTCTATACTCTGCCTCTGGAGATGAGAGTGCTATGGCACTCTGCTTCTTACTTGACTAGTTGATTGGTCATTCTACAAGCATGAACATATATCTTGAATTAGAATTTCAATATATGTTGTCTTCTACCCAATTACTGTCAGTAAATCCAACTTGCTCTAAGTAAGATTTTTCTTTATAGAAAATCCCATGAGTTTTTGTTCCTTAAACAAAGTTTAGGATCCTCTTGGCTTCTCTCCAATGGATATCATGAGTTCAATCCATGTATCTTGAATCCACACTAACTGCATAATATAATTCAGGTCGAGTATGTGTAAGATAAAGAAGAAACCCAATCAACTTCCTATATAGTGTGTTATTTACCTAAGGAGAAGAACCTGCTTCCTCAAGCTTAACTCCATAAAGGAATGGAGTCTTTCTTGGCTTGCAATCTTTCATGTTGAAATTTTTGAGTAGATTTGAAGCATACTTGGACTGATGAAATTTGATTCCATTTTGGGATTGAGCAATTTCAAGACCCAAGAATTGGCTCAACAATCCCAAATCTATCATAAAAAAGGCATGGTTCATTACATCCTTCAAATAGGAAAAATATTTCTTTGAACTTCCTATGATCAATAGGTCATCCACACATAAAAAAATAATCATTAGAGAACCATAAATCAGCTTCAAAGAGACATTCAGATCATATTTCTGTCGAACAAAATTAGGTGACAACAGAAAGCCATTAATCTTGGGATACCAAGCCCTATGGGCTTGCTTTATCTCATACAATGATTTATTTAACCTGCACACTAAAGATGGATTAGAAAAAAAACCTTCAGGTTTCTACATATAAATCTCTTCATTTATATATCCATTTAGAAAGGCAACTTCACATCCATGTGATGTACCTCCCATTACGTTCAAGCTGCAATGGTCAATGTTAGCCTTATAGATTCCATCCTTGCCACTTGTGCAAAGGTTTCATTGTAATAAATACCATGAACTTGTGTGTAACACCCCAGTTTTGAACCTATTTGCATTAAATGTATATGATGTATATATTGTAATTAATCGTGGTGTGGAGCTAAAGGCAAAAGCCCCACCATCGATTTAACATTTTATGTTCTGACGATTAAAATCATAGCCGATGGTATATCATGTTACCTGGCACATTATAATTTTGGCATCATGTAAATATGCAATCTGATTAAAAACCCCAACTAACTATGTCTATGCAACAAATAATGAGATGGGGGCATGATTTCCTAAGGATAAGGAGGGAGAAATATTTAACCTTTGGGGCCAATGGGGAAAATCCAAATGTCAAAGGGAGAACTCATGAAACCGTCAACTACCTTTCTTGTCTCATTCACCCAATCATTTAATTATTCCAAAAATGGTTGAGTTAGTTAAGGCATGGGGATGGGGAAGAGTATGGAAGTTAAAAATTCGAATTGAAGAAGTCATCATATATTGGAAAACACAAGTTTCTGACCTGTGGGGCAATTAAATGCTTGGGAAGGCATTCCCAACCCATTACTCACCCATTACTTCCATTTTCCTCACTCATTCTCCTTCATGTGCGCTTCTTGCATGCAGCTAAAGATTCATGTGTGTTCATCCTTCACGTGGGAGCCATTTCCCTCATTTCTGCATGCCCAGAAATTTGTTTTGGTATTGTTCAGTAAGTGGGAAAGGAATATTTACATTTTTACCACATTTTCATGGATTCTTCAATGGCTGGGAGTCATTTTTACCTTGCTGAGTGCCCAAGAATCTAGATTCATGATTTTTGGAGCTCCTCGCCATTTTCATCATCATCGTTCACCGACATTGGGGATCTCTCAAGCGGCTATGAATTTCCTGTGTGTGAAATTCATTTTTGGGTTGTTGTGTGTGTGTTTTCCCCTCATGTGGGAAGTCATTTCTTCATTCTCCTGGTTTTTGGATTCATTTCTTGTAATGATATGTGGTTGGGTTTCTTCCCCCAACGTTTTTATTGCATTTTCCCCACTGATTTCCAAGCTAAAAATTGTTTTTTAATTACCCTGATATTTGGAGGAGAGACCACATTCTCTTGGTTGTGGTTGAATTTTTTTTTTGGCCATGATAGGGTCAAAATGTCCCTGGGATATGCTTTGTTGTTATTAGTTTGTTTTCACACACCATGGCATTTAATTCTGTGGCCGAACAGTTTTCCTCAACCCATAAATTGTGTATGTTGCTGTGTATGGAATTGGTCTTTAGACTATGTAGGAGTGGAAAGGAGTCTGCTTCACAAACCTAGTATTTTGCAGGAGCCTCATTGATAGAGCTAGAGGGATGGCTCTCTTCTATACACCCCCCTGAATAGCACCAAAAGGGAAGTCACGGCCTGAGGGACTATGCAGCAGAGAGGGGAACGCAGATTCCTTGTGTTGGGTGTGCATGGATGTCTTAGCAGTCAAGCTAGTTCTGGTGTAGGCATCCTTATCTCTTCAGTGATCCCACTAGCTTAGAAGACAGTGCTTTCATCTCTTGATAACCTGATAAACCTAACTTGTTGGCTTGTCTATGTGTTGTTGTGTACCCTTGGCAGTCTAATAAACCCAAACATAGCTTTGGATTGATTGATTTTTGACATATCTTTGTCTATGTGTGATCCTGCTAGTTTCCTTTTACTTGGGGAATCATGCCCAGCTCGGGGGTGGCAGTGTTGCTGAGAGATTAAGGAGCACACTGGCCTATGGTTGGGTGGAATGTTGTAGCGACATAGCTTGTTGTGGACATGCTTCTTCATAAGATACGTATTCTTGTCTATTTCATCTCTGAAATTGTATTTGATGTTTAATGAAAATGATGAACATGCTAAATGATTGAATGGAATGTAGTTTGATTCCGTTGTATGATAAATTAATTGTGCATCTATGCATGTTTTACTTCAAAGAATTCCAATTTTTATCATGTGTATGTTCATGGGGCTAGTTTCCAGGGTAGATAGTTTGTTGGTAGCATCCTCTTCGTTGGTCGGACGGTTGGGGACATTACATTCACTAGTGCAAAATGAGAGATTAGTGACCAGGAGACCAAAAATTTTGGTCACCACAATTTTTTTCAAGAGATAAATGACAAAAATTGATAAATTTAAGTGGGATAACTAGAAAATACCAAGATAAATGACCAATTTTGGTCACATGATAAAACTAAACTAAAAAAGACCAAGATAAATGACCAAATTTGGTCACGGGGTATCTAGAAAAAAATGACCACATAACAATTGGTCATTTATTTGGTCATTTTTAGTTGTGGATCAGTTCGGAAATGAAAAATTACAATTTTGACAATGTTGTATGTTTTACTAAATTCTAAGACTAAAAATGGATTCATAGACCCCCTAGAACTTAGTAAATTGCAGAGCTTCATGTGTCACAACTCCACTGTTAACACCAAATTAACTATGACAATGTCCTAGCGGTGATCTATGACTTATATATTTGAAAATAACTATACAAATATACCTATATACATTTGTTTTTTAATATTTTATTTGTAAATAATATTAATTATTAAACTATTTACATTATAAATTAAAAAAAATGTTACTAGGTATTTTTTATTATATACTAATAATACATATAAAAAAATTAAGTTAAACAAATACAAATATGATAGAATTCAAGTTAAACAAATACAAATTTCATTCTATCATATTAGTGTAGTTTAACAATTTGGGTTTTGGCACCAACGTGAAGTGGTGGGTGCCAATGTAGAACAATCTTACATTTCACTCAAGCCCAAGGTGACCCTGTTCAAGGCTTCAATGGCACAAGGTATGTTTCAATCTATGGCCATTTTTCCCTATATTCCTCCCTCTGCACGGAATTTTGGTGATCACTGGGACATACGCGACTGCAATGCAATGAAATATTCATCTCAGATCTTCAGGATGGAGTCCAATTCAAGGGTTTCTGCAATGGAAATCATGGTATTTTTGATGGGTTTCTTTCCCTTTTGTTCAGCTGAAATCCAACATTCAGAGATTCGATCTGACTACCATTTCATCATTCCCTTCGAGGAATTCGAGTTCACACACAGAGGCCTCCTGGAAATCTATGTGAAGGATTCCTCATACAAAGCCATCAAGGAGAATGATATCGACCTAGAGTCCATGGGGTTCTTCCTGAGCACCAGATATGTTTGGCTACACGTCTTGCAAGATCTGGAACATGGAGAAATTCACTATGTACTCGAGAGTAAGCTCATCACACCCCTCCTTACATTTAAGGATTTGGAGAATTCACTTCCCTTCAACAAAACTTTCAAAGAGCTCGAAGCAAACCAGCTTACTCTGGTCTTTGTCAATTGTATCTGTGACATCATGGTTTCAATGGATGTAACTATAGTTATTTATAATCTTTAGGGGGGTGGTGATGGCACCAGGCATTATCTTTCAGCCGGTGAAACCCTTCTGTCAAATCTTGTTTTCACTATCTTTGATATATGTTGCACTAGTTGGGGTTTGGATCTACGTGGTTATGAAAAACCATCTTACAACCTACTGGACCCATGTATTCATGGCTGCCCTCGTATATCTGAAAGCTCTAAATCTCCTCTGCGATGAAGAGGACAAGTCTTTCATTAAGAGAACCAAAAAAAACCATGGATGGGATGTTTTGTTTTATATTTTCAGTTTTCTGAAGGGAATTATTCTTTTTACTCTCATTGTATTTATTGGGACCGACTAGTCCTTCTTGAAACCCTAATTGCAAGGCAAGGAGAAGAAAGTTCTTATTGTGTTCATTCCCTTGCAAGTATTAGACAATATTTCTACTATGGTGATCGATGATACTGGGCCGTATGCCAAGGATTGGCTTTCCTGAAGCTAGATGTTTCTCCTAGTTTACATGATCTGTTGTTGTGCTTTCTTGTTCCCCGTTATCTGGTCTATAAAGAATTTGCACCAGGATGCACATACTGACGGCAAGGAAGTTGTGAATCTGATGAATTTGACTTTGTTCAGAAAGTATTACATTGTGGTGGTCTACTATATTTACCTCACTCACATTGTAGTTTATTCTCTGATCACCATAACTGCTTACCGGTATGCCTAGACTAGTGTCATGGATGGAGAATTGGTAACCCTTGCATTCTATGTGTTCACTGGTTATAGGTTCCGTCCGATTGGGCACAATCCCTATTTGGTGGTCAACGACTATGAAGAGGAGGTTGTTTCCCAAACATTGAAGATGGAAGACGACTTTCAGTTGTAAGAAGGTAGGGATCTAATGGATCCCTTGTGGTTATGACTTAGGAATCAGATGATGATATCATTGGGTACTAGTTGCTGTTAGAGTGCCAAATAATCTTGGAATTAATTATAGCACATAGGGATTAACAATGAGGGGTGAATCTGCTTTAAATGAAGCTTGATCTTCTCGGTCTTGTTTTTAGATTGTATGAATAGATCTCAAGGTACATTTCAATAGGCCAATTTAGTCTTGTAATGTTCTTTTGCTTGTTATTTTTGTAATTGGAACAATTTCTCTTTGGTATGAGTTTGTAATGTTCTTTTTCGATTGAATTTGATCACCCTTTTTTTTAATTAAAATTTGTGTATAACCCTAGAACTCTAAAATTGCTTCAGAAATTGATCATATGCAAGATAAAGATTATGCTAAATTGGAAAAAGGATTATCCAAGTAGTCTAGTGAACAAACACTTGTAAAAAAGAGTATGGATAGCCCCTCCATCTATTTTTCATTGTTAAGGTTTTGTCTTGAGTTCTTCATTTCCAATATGATGTACCTAATTTCCTCCTCTTTCGGTATCTGGTAGGTCTTTTATTCAGCCACAAGAGCTTGTGATTTTCTGCAAGAGCTTGTGATTTGAAACCTAGTTCATGTGGTGTTCAACACTTGCAATTAACTGGTAAATATTCTTTCTTTAGCTACAATAGCCCATGATTTGCTGGGAGAGCATGTGGTTTGAAGGTTTCAGATGCCTACCCATGGAGTGCCTTCTCTGTTGTTTTGCGTTTGTGGGTAATAACTCTTTGGACTTTCAAGATCTATAATTTGAGCCATGTTTTACTATTTTATATTCAATGATAAAAACTCCATTTTTTTTCTACAAATATATGACTAATAGTTTGGCTACCCCATCGAAGTTTGCGATAGTGGGTGTTTTAGGTGTTTGATATGTGGTGTATGTTGATGAACTGTTGTTTCCATAGTGGGTGTTTGGGTGGCATATATCCCATATATTTTCCCTAGTTGTAGTTTGTTTAGGCCTAAACCTTCGAAGAGGCTTGAAGACATCTCCATTCCAATGGTTAGTGTAGGTTGTGATATAGCTTATGTATTTTTTTTAATTTCAAAATATCTTGATGAAGGAATGTGGCTGCCAAAAAATACATATGTTTAAGTGCGTCGAGTTTCGGGAAGGCCTCGCATGCCAATTGCGACAAAGAAGAAAGAAGAGTACACCCTTTCACCTCTGTGCCTGTTTAGGTTATATTTATAGTTTTTACAATGTAAATGGTGGCTTCAAGTTTGCAGTGCATTTATTTGGATATGCTACCAGTTCCTATAATCTAGTATGGTGTATGAATGATATTTCAACTTTCTCAGCATTATGAATGGTTGATTTTGTGGCTCAGATTTAGCTGGACTAGTACACATAATAGATGAATCATCCTGAGATTAGAATTAGAATTGTTGTTATTTGCAGGCCAAACGAAATTGAAAAACCCAAAGATCAAGCTTTACTACCTAAAGAATGGGTTTCAGACTTATGATTCTTCTTAGTTCAAATTTGTAATGATACACACCTTTGTACTTCTCAAAGACAATGGCTATATATCACTGAAGATTACATAATAGATTATTAATTATTCATAATTTAAACATGTAGCCTGATGATTTAGAGTGGGATGAATTTGGTAATGATCTCTATTCACTACCTGAAGTGCCTCAAGCAATACATAGAACAAATTCACAATCAATGTTTACAAATAAAGCTAACAAAGATAGCAAGATTAAGGCTCTTGTTGATTCAACTGCATTGGAGTGGCATCAGTGAGACATATATGGGTTGTTTATAATTCCTTTTCATTGTATTGCTTGAGAATAATTTAAGGGATAATATTAATAGGAGAAAACAAGTTGGAGTATAACAAATAATACTTTCAGGTGTCTTCCTTACACTTTCGGCTATCTTTGCAAGAAAACACAAGAAGGATATACTTGAAGAGGATTTCGCAGAGGTGTTGGACGAAGGGGTCTAGAAGGAAGAGGATTTGGTAAATATATTAGTATTGTTGTTTATCTTTCATTAGCTTAGTGTTCTTACTAGAATTTTGAGATATTATTGGTTTTCTTATTTCATTGGATGTCAACTTTCCAATGTGTGTTTGGCTTCTGTGCTCTGTTGTTGTCACGTTTTATTAAATGTACAACAACAACAATGCGATCTTTTCATTTATGTTCTCACCCTCTCAATGATTCAATATTCCTATGCTTTAATTGGTTTTCTGGGATGATTATAATTGATTCTTATTAGTTTTCAGTGTCTGGGTTTTACAACTATAAAAATGTGTACACTTAAAAGCTGTTCAATTATTTTTAACAACATTTTGATGGATTGGCTAATGTAAAATTGGTGTCCTCAGTTTGAAGCTGAATTTGGCACTAAGCTTGCTTAAGTAATATGACTGAGATTTGATTCTTTTAATGAATGAATGAACGACGATGTGGGTGGACAAGAGAATATGAATGAACCAGGAACGATATTTTCTACTGATAATGAAATTTATTTTTCATGGAGGATGGAGGATGTTGGAGGAATTGAGGTTAGTATTTTTTGAAGGTTGCATGCGATTAGATGGTAGGTAGATGCTTGTTTGATAGGGTGGACGTGGACATTTGTTCCTGTAACATCAATTTTGACAATGAGGGTTATAAAATTAAATTTTAATGAAGTTCAAGGAAATATATGATAGTGTCAAACAATACAGTCATGCAGTAATGTTCATAAAAATCTAAAATATATATTATTCACTTCCAAACCACAATGATGGTATTCTTAAGTTTTCAAAATTGACATTAGTTTTGTCATCAATTGGGCCCATATTAACATGGAAGTTATGAATCTGAGATAAAGCACTTTCAAAATTGACATTAGTTTTATTTCTTCAATTGGGCCTGTATTAATGTGGAAGTTATGAATCTGAGATAAAGCATTGACTGCAAGGAGTTAGTTAAAATTTATTACTTAAAATTTGAATTTTATGAATACATTTATGAAGATATTAATACCTCAAACTTTCCCTTTTTTCATTTAAGTAAAATTATCTTAGATGAATGAACTTGACCTAATGTGGATAAATTACATTCTTATGCAGATTGACAGATGAATTTCAATGACAGGAACGGCATTTAGTATTTGTTTCAAAGAAACTTGGGAAACACAATCATGATCATACTCTATTTCAAAAAAAACTTTATTATAATGTTAAAGAGATTTTCGCTATGGGCAGACCATACTACATATCATGGGGAAAATTTAATAGAAAGGTTTATTGTCTATAAAGCGAATTCAGAGTAGACATGTGAGATTTGATTTCTAATTGACAGGATACTAAAGGGAACTACGTGCAAGTACAAATCTTAGAATGCTCCTAGAAACTCGAAAGGTTTGAAGTGCATGTTAGGTCTTGTTATTTCTTACAATAAAAGAGAATCCAATCCAAATAAATTGGTTTGTCCACCTTTGAGTTTAATTAATGATCAAATAGAAAGATGGCCAAAAAATGTTTCACTGTAGTTATGTTCATAGTTGGCCAACACTGTAGAAACCCATGAATGTTGAATTTTTGAGTAAAGACAGTTTTCCTTTTGTATTAACTAGTAGAGATGACAAATGTAGAAATTTTACTTTCACCTTATGGAGCTTGCTCTGATTTGGATGGGTAGTTTAGGTCTAAAGGAATTTTATGATGAATTAATGATGCGGGGCATGGAATGGAATAGAAAACACCACCACAAGGATATGTCTATCATAGATGTAAAGTTCCTGGTATGTTCATCATGTCTAGTAACTTTGTAGGAAAACTATTCGTTAAGAGCATGGCTAATGGGCTAGATATGGGTTCTCACCATCTTATTTGTTTTCTCTAGGACATTTTATCCAGCATTGTCCGACAAACGTGGATCCCAATTTTGACCTCAAAAGAGTGAATCCTCCAACTAACATTCCCAAATAAATTCTTGTTGATACTTCCGATGGCTCTTAAGGATTACCAAATGGGGCAGTTGCAGTTTTGAGGCCTAACGAGTAAGTCATTTGAACCAAAGCTTCATCACTGACAACACTATAAAGTGGAAGGTCTATGAAATTGGCTATGCATTGCTTCTCAATTTTTAGCTGCTGATTAAAATAATTTGTCATGTAGAGCTGCTTTTGACAAGGAAGTTGAGGGGTTCCCATCTAACCGTTCTATTGGTGAACTGCCACCTGAATTGCATTGTCCATTATGCAAAGAAGTAATGAAAGATGTTTTGCTGACTAGTAAATGTTGTTTCAATAGATAATGTGACAAATGTAAGATAATTGGAGAAAAATTACATAGATATTACATTGGTGTGATGTTTTCTAGATTGTGTGATTCATAGTCTATGTTTTTGTCTAGCACATGTTGTTAGTGCTTAAACCTTTGAATTTGTTTCCATCTATTTTAGGAATTAGGGACGATATCATATCAAAGTCCATATGTGTATGTGGAGTAACAAACATTCATTCAGATGATCTATTACCAAATAAGGCTCTTCGAGATACCATAACTTGAATTTTGGAGACCAACACCAACAGCACAAAAAATACTGGCAGCTTGCTACAAGTTCAAGGTATATTAGTCAACCAAAAAGTATGCATGAGTACAAGTCGATATTAGCTACCTACTTATGGCTATCTGATGGTCCAAGTATTTTCTGTTGGAGACATGGAGTCAGCCAGGTGTACCAGGTCTAAAGTCTCATATCCTTCTCTTTCAGGATGCACAAAGGAGGCAAACACAACTCCTTCAAGTTTGTACATGCCAAATGTGAAGGAAAACATTTCTGAAAAGAAGCCAGCTATTAACCATCCACAACAATCATTAGAGAAAAACTGCTCTACGAAAACAGTTGAGCCGCTTGAGGAAACACTTGAGTCTATGAGCACAAAAGAGCCTTTATCGCAGGAGAGTGCCCCATTGGTTAAGGAAGAAGTTCAACAGAAGTTTCATGTTGTTGAGCCAAGTAGTTATTACTTAGCATGTTTATTGGGGTGGTTCTTTTGGATTTATGGCTTTGTGGATTTTTTTATCCATGATAAGTAGGTATATATCTGTAGCAGTGTTTCTCATGCACTTCAAACTTTGCTCGTTTTCAGTGAGAAAGAAGAAAAATAAGCGATCTCGACAACTCTCTACTAGTAAGTCTTCTTTATATTGCTTTTCACTTGGGAAACTGATGTATTGGAAAGTGTTATAGGATGTTTTTTTGTTTTATTCTCTAATTTCACTATAATTTCCTTTCCTAATTAGAAGCCAATGGATGCATTTTAAATAATGAATGTTGGGTGCTTTGTCATTGTTACAACCAATGAGATATAGTGGAGAGCATCACAATATTTTGGTGCTCAAGGGTGTATGATGCCATATGATGCACCTACTGCATATAATTCTTGGCCTAGTGCACAGTGGGGACTAGAGGCTTACATGGCATGTAATGGTGGTGTCCCATACATGGGTTATGGACCTAATCCCTTTGACATGCCATTTAGTGGAAATTTTATGCCAACGGATATGTATGGAGCATAGGGATATATGCTAGGTTTTGTCCCTCTTGTTCAAAGGTGAGGTGTTATTTTGTGTTGATTTATCTTACTATATCTAAATGAGTTTTTTAGATATAGGATCGTACCTACAAGACTTGGCCGAGTCTTTTGACTACCTGAGTTTGAATTGCTGAGTCAAGAATGATGATTACACTTGGTAAAACTAGCCATAACTTGTTAAGTTTGAAGACATGGTCAAACACATCTTAACTTGCTAGTTTTACTAGTATTAGGTAGGCTTGGAAGACATGGCCATACTTGGTGAGTTGTGCAAGACTTAGTCAAGTTTGACCTGTAAAATAAAAAACTATACATGTCCAAACCTAGACTAAAAAACATGTTCTTGAATTGTTTTTGAAGCCTAGTTTTGTAGTGAGTTTGTTTTCCAAGTATTTACCTATTACGAGCTAGTCTTACTCTTAAGTTTGTGGAGTCATTTCAATTTTGAATCTTCTGACTTTAGATAAGATTGAATACATTTGTTCTAACTGATCAAGTTTGTAAATTTCATAGAATATATGGATTATGGTAATGGGTAATTACAACTCTGCTCATCCATTTTTGAGTAGAGAGGAGTTTGAAGCTAGGCAAGCTGAGCAGAGGAGAAAAAAGCTAGAATATGAGCAATGACACAATAGCAAGTAAGAAACATTTAATTTCTATAAATTAAATGCATATTTTGGGTGTTTTGACAAACCAAAGTTATGTATTCCATAATTTTCCTTTATCATATCAAAGGAAATAGATTTAGGGTTGTCGGTGTTTGGGAATTTTGTTCCCAAAATTTTGCCATCTAAGTAGCAGAAAAAAGAATGCACACATGAATAGAAATTAAGCAACCCTTTTCCTCTTCTTAGTACTGTTCATATTTCTTTATGATCCTTAGATCAGTGTTCTAAATCTAATACTATATAGAAATAACAAAAGGTTCATAATGCATAGAATATAAAATTCTGTACAAACTCCAAACCAACACCAACCTGAAAACAACCAGGAAGGTGTACCATAAGTATATGACAGACAAAGGATAGGTATTTGGGAAACAATTTAGCAACTTAGATGAGGGTTATGTGATTTATTTCTATTCTCTCTTCATTAAATGAGCAGTAAAAAATAGCAGCAAAACATAAAACACAAGAAGAAGCTTTCATTCACATCCGTTACGTTGCAATTATCGTACTCCACATACATCTTCTCACTGTCTGTCACAAAGTATGGAGAAAGGTATCCATGATCAAATTTCATTCCCTCTTCAACATACATATGATTTTCTGCACTTTTTTCCCTCTTCAAGTGTCATGACACCTTTCCTCCCAACTTTACTCATAGCCTTTGCTATCATGTTCCCTATTTCATAATTATTCCCAACACTCACTACAACAACATCTGCTAATTCAATGTCTTCAACATGGAGAATAATACAGATTAGAAATTTACAAGGTGTTCACATGCATAGCAATTTACAGATAAAATCAGTCCCAAATGTTACAAAAGAGATTCCTCAACATTCTACCCTGGAATCTTCAAAAACTCTAAATGACAATTTTGAATCAACTATTCCCATGTCAAAAGTGCTCCATGGACTAAGCAAATAAATCCATTAAAGATCTAACAAGACCAGAAGCAGAAAACCTGCCTACTCAAAATGTGAGGACTTACCTCCTTTGACAAACCCTTGAGTTCAAAAATAAGGGCCTTTACCGTATTTTCAATGCCCCTAGTAATTTGAATAGGATTTGCTCCTACTGCAACAACCTGAATGGAAAGGTTTATGATTCATATTCTTATTCACAAATCTTAAAATACGAGGAAGCTTTGTCTGTTGGTTTTTTTTCTTAAAGCTCAAGTTCAAGCTCGACAATTGACAAGAAGATCACAAATTCTTCTTCAACAATGCTATTAGCATTTTTCCATTCAGATGCCATCTTAAACCCACTGAAGCATTGAATTTAGAATAATAAAAACTAGCCACCATAAGGAGCAATAAAAACTAATTACAACACTAGTGAAAACAAATCACCTTTACACCTTCATGTATTAAACCTTGCACAAGTACAACATATGTTGTAGTTCCATCACCAGCTAAATCATTTGTCTTTGTTGCATCTTTTCTTACCCATTTCGCCCCAATATTTTCAACTTCTGTGTCATCCTTGTAGTGCTTCAGGTTTTGAGCACAATTGGTCAGTATTTGAGCACATCTACACCAAAAAGCTCAACAAGTTTGAGAATGATCCATTGGAGAATTGGTCTTCATATACTACAACCTTTAGATGCTCACAAAATCGTTGCGGGCAAAGGATATGGAGATCCAATTTTTATTTGGATAAGATTGATTTAGTATCTGATTGGGTCTTGGAGGATGAATTTCCTGCTGATGATTTGAGTTGGCTTGATGAGGAGACTGAGGATCCCTCTAGTGTACCATTTTCTAAAATGGAAACACTCAATACACCTGCATCACAGTTGTTGCTTCAATCTAGTTATGTTGGCACTATCTCCCTTAGGCTCCATTCCAGGTGTTCTACTCTTCGTAGTCATGCATGAGACTTAAGATTGGACTTGGAGACATTGTTCATGAAATCATTTTTCAGATCACTATTTTGAATATAAATATCGAGTATCAATTTTTGTATTATCATTTTTATGACATGATCCAATGAATTTTTTCATAAATGTGGTTTTATAACTTATATGGATTACAATTGTCATTAGTTTTTTTATGCACAAAATTTACTATATTTTGAGTTTTTTTTCTTTTTGCCGAGTCATAAATGAGTCTTTCCTAAGTCACCGACTCTGTCTTTTCCAATTTCAAGTCTGACAACATTGATGATGATACCCCAGTCACTGATGATTTGGTATAGCATGGGAGAGCATCAACATTATGGTTGTTTTTGGGAAGTTTTGAGAACATTTTTACCCTTAGAACAACAGTGATCAGACTATTTCTCATATCTAGGCATGTATTAAGCAGTTATGGGCAACAAGACAACCCTTAATCTCAACTTCTATGTAGCTTTGATGTATATTGCAGCCTCCAAAGAGCAAGATGAGGCATGCTAGGCTCATTCTGGGGTGATCTTAGCATATTGCAGGCATATTCCGACCTTTAATGAGTAGTAAATTTTCTTCAATCTCAAGTCTCGGAACATTCTTTGACAACCTGGGCATGCTAGACCTGTCCCTATGCATTCCAATAGTAGTCAACAGTCATAAAACCTTGTTTTTTTCAAATTTGGGTAGTTTTGAGTAGGTTCTGGGTATGCATATGAGTGAAACCAGCAGCAAATCATGGTGATTATCAATTCTGGGAACATTGTAGAAAAGTACAGTGGTGAGGAAACAAGTATGAGAAGTATTTTCAAGGAGATCATTAGTAAAAGGGATTTGAATAAGCATGAAAATAAATTCTGAGTGTAAACATCAGCATCCAAACAACAATGAAGGAACAATCTGAGCAAATCCTGTGGTGGAAACAACAGTAATTGACATGTGCTGTAATGTTGCATATCCTCTTGACAGCTTGTAATAGGTTGGCATAATTGAAGACCTGTTTATCAACAAACCTGGGTGAATAATGTGGGAAATATGGTGCACTGGAAAGAAAACAAGTGCCCAACCTTCATAAATTATATGGTATAGAAGAGGTAGAACCACCCCTTACCTCACAACCACAGTATCCTGAAGCAGCAAACTGTTGGATACCTTTTCTATCCCTAGGTGAAAGTGTTGTCTGTTAAAGAAATGTAACTACAGAAGATATTCTATTTTGTAACATAGAAGAAATGTAACTACAAATCTCTCTGCCTTACAATCATAACAATATTTATTTATGGGCTCATATTTTAGTGCAAATGTCCCAAGTCAGTGTGATTTGGTTCCTATACAATGGAATAATGTTTTTCAGGAATTTGTGTTGGTGAAATGGATACTGGCCATTTTTGTTCAATTTTAAGTCTTTATTTTTTCTGTTTGATGTGTTATTTCCTTAAAATGACTTATCAAAGTATTTCCTCTAATATTTTGAGGTACTTGGGTGGAGCCTTTGATGTAGAGTCGTTGGTATAGAATTTTTTACATCATCTTGCAGGCAACTTGGCCATCATTGTAAATGTATATGACACAACAAATAACTCTTTTGATGTGGTGATGTATGGTACGAGCTCTAATAGCCACCACATAAGCGAATTGGATTTTGGATATCCTAATAGAAAGCATGAATTGCATTGCTAGTATGTCTTGTGAATTTTGAATAGTCAGTGGTGTGTAAGGAGTTTTATCAGATGGAATTTCTTGTGAATTTTTGCATGATCTGTGTGTGAGGAAGTCAGATTGTACCTAAATTTGAGTTCCTTCAAATCATTTTTGTGGGGTTGTCTTTTGAATCCTTCTTTGAATATTGAATTTGGCACAAGGGATCTACTTGGTTTAATTTCAATGTACTGTCAGATTGTTGCCTTTTGACAAGGACAAATACTAAGTCCTTGTTGATTTTGATAAGGTAGAATTGCTAAGTCATAAGATTTTCTCAAGACCAGTTATTTTTGGCTATTGCAGATTCTCAGATGACCCAAAGCTACCATTTTCAGCCATCAGAATATCTATCGGCACATTTGTAATTGTCCTTCTTGTGGGAAATATTTTGTTTGTAGCTATAAATCGTATTAAAAAAGTTGAATAGGATTGTAGGTAAATGGAAGAAATTAAGGGACGTCATGAAGCTCCCGATGTTGCAAATTCACAGGTACTCTGTTCTTTCAATGAATAATTAAGTTTGCAAATATTGTCGACAAATCATATTGTATCGTATTATCCTCGTTTCATTGTTCATTTTCTTTTTTTGTGGTCAGTTGGTTTTAGTTTTGTGGTGTGTTCTTGATTTTATTCATTGGTAGGAAAGGTCCTAACTTCAGAGGAGAGCCCGAGACTATCTTGAAGTTTTATCATTTGTCTAACAGATCAACTCATTTACCATTGTATTGATCATGCTATAGATAGTTTAGACAAGTTGCTAAAAGCAAACTAATTTGGTACTAGTGCTAGGTTTTGTGTCTACTGATACTTACATAGATTCTCTCCAAAATCTAGTTGTACTCAGTTTTTCACTACTTTGTTCATAGTTAAAAATATTTAACCTTTTATGCAGTTATACATGCACCAACACCCAACCTATGCAACACGGGGTATAGTGCTACTTTCATTTCATATCTGACAAAGATGTAGTCAGGAATTAACTTGATTCAGGATTCTATTTGTTAATCAATTCATGTTAGATGAAGATTAAATTTCCTGGTACTTTAAGTAAATAAGTAAATGTGATAAACCATGAAAGGGTCTCAAGAAACTGTTAGTGTTAGATGAAGAATAGATCTTGTAAATAGGGTAGTTGGATTTAGTGAGACTACCACCATGAGCATGGTTACTCGTTTATCTGCGATGATCGCTCAAGCAACATTGAGATGCCTGAGATAAGTTTGATTTGAAAAATCATGGTTGTCACAGTATTAGATATATTGTGATACCATCAATCTATTAGATGTGGCATAGATTTTGAGCTCTTCACTCAGGTTCTTTAGTGACTATTGAGTGCCTTATGGTTGTCACAGTATCATATATATTGTGATACCATCAATCTATGGGATATGGCACAGATTTTGAGATCTTGATTCAGGTTCTTTAGTGACTCAAATAAGAATGTACCAATTCAATGGATTCATTAATAGCCATTACTAGTTAACTTAGTACTATAATGAGTAGATCTTACCAATTGTGTTGGGGGCGTTCAGTTGGACTATGTTGAGAATGGTTTATTTTTTATGACGAATGATTGCTTAATCAATATTGAGACATTTAAGATAGTTTGATTTAAAATTTTATTGTGGTCATTGTTCCTGAATCCCTGAGACCATGGATCTATAGGATTCTCGTCACAGCTTTGTACACTTTTCATTTAATTTTACTGTTCCCTTTGTTAAAAAGTGTATGACTTGTGCAGCCACTATAAATATTTACATTACATTACATATGTAGACAGATTATAAATAACAACATGTCAATTCACTAATAAATATTTGTTACACTAGCACAGTCCTTGTTACTTGGTATGAACCTTGTGGGTAGCTTACACGCATGAATAGATTTTACAAATTGTGTATGGGACTCAGTAGGACTTCGGTGAGAATAGTTTCTCCTTTATGTGCTATATGATTTTTTAAGCAATGTTGAGATATTTAAACAATTTGATTTAAAATTTTATAGTTAGATATTTCTTGGTATCCTGGATCTAGATGATGCTCTTTGTAATTTTGTACTGCTTCAGGTTCTTTTGACTATGGAATGTGTTAACAAGTGAATGGCTTATGCTGCGGCAATAAAGATTCATGTTACAGGATATATCTAGATAGAAATTAAACCGACAACATATAAATTCATTAAGAAAGAGTCATTACACCAACATATCCTTTATTACTTAGTACTAACCCTATGGGTATGATCTCACTATATTTCTTTATCTTTCTGTATTGGATTTCCTAATTACCACTCACAGGCTAAAAAATATAAATGATAGATCAGGGAGCTAGGACACTGTCATCATAGCTCTTTTGAAATACATAAAAATTTACATATTATACAATATACCAAATACTAGAGGATTGTTAGTCATCTATGACCATCTTTCCTAAAGCTACTCTATTAACATTCCTTTGATATTCTCCTTTCTGTATAATGTTTGTGTCTTTTATTCTTTTCATTCCTTTTGTTGTTGGATTCTCAAGTGTTTTGCAATCTGGAGTTTGCTGCTTATGTCAATTTGCTTGTGGTTTTGTGTATCATCACAAATTGGTGTCGCAGAATTTTTGTGTTTCAACAACTGTTAGAATTGCATTCCTCTGAGGGCTTCCTGCATCCTGGGATAGTAATCATTTGGGGTCTATGTGGTTAAGTCTTATGTATTTTTCTACCTTGTGGATGGGTTCCTCATCAAACACTACAACATTTTTTCTAATATATTCACCTTGCTTTGCAGTTGCATTATGATACTATTCGCACTTTGAAACCTTATATTATGGTCCTCTTATTATTACTGCAAATTGGTATTGTAGACTATCTCCAACCAGTGCAGTGTCTTGTTATAGTGTTGAATCTTCTAAGGTTTGTGATTGCATTAGAAATATCTATGGGATTTCCATTCTTGTGAATCTAACCTTAAATATGTGACATAGATCATAGTTAAAATTCATGCATTCTTTTGTCATTATTTATTTTCATGGTTAACACCAAAATTGCATAGATTTATTTTGTAATTAGAACTATATCTTGTCATCATTC
>LPNX010349098.1:210112-229917 GCA_001517045.1 Pseudotsuga menziesii
ACTGCAAATCATCCTCTTAACTTTGTGAGATGTGTTGACCAGGGCCTTACTACCTCTCAAATTTACACTTTTTGATAGTGCTAATTTCTTGACTTTTATTCAGTTGTTTTTTCTATTACTATGGTTGGACATTGCTTACTTAATTAAGGTTTTATGGTCTTTCTATTTGGTTAGAGTGGGAATTACGAGTGGATATGGAAATTTTAATAGTAAGGAGGGTTCCTGCGTGGGATATTAGAGATAAAAGGAAACTTAAGAGGGTTTATTTTAGTATTTTTTTGGTTGTGGCTCTTGTCCACTCAGACTAATCTATCGGACTGCATTACTTTGTTTTTCTCATTTTCCGGTACTTGTTTTTATCCATCTTAAGTTGTGTATATTGAGATTTGAGTTTAGAATGCCTTGATTCTTAGTTCTAACAAAATTGAGAAAAATCGTCCTAATCCCCTCTCATATTGTAGATAAGTCTCAAGAATAAAGGTGATATGTAGCTTATGTAACATTAAAAGTTAAATTTAAAAAAATCAAATTATAAGAAAATTATGTGTCAAAATAATTCATAGATCCATCTAAATCCATGTTAAGCAATGATTATTCAGGGTTAAGATAGATATATGGAGATTTAGTTAAGTTCAAATTATCTACTTGAATTTTACAGTAGCACCCTGCCCACATCCTCAAGGAACTCTAGGATCAGTGTGACCCCAAAGATTTGAACTCTTTTCCTATTTGTGGATTTTTTATTATCAAATAGCAAAGATTGGGGGCTCAGACATACATACCTATATGCTTGTTAGGCACCCATTTTTTCACTAAGGCATAGGAGGTCTGCACCAACACGTACTCCGCCTGTCTGCATGTCTTAGAACATTCATGAAGAAAGTTTTCCCATTCTCTGCATGTTAATGCTTTGCAGCTCTGTTGGGTGTAGGTTTGATCCCTGTTTCTTTGCAACTTATTCAAAAGAAGTTAAAATATGTCCATCACGGGAAACTGTGAAAATTTTAAATCTCTTGATACTTACCAATGTTTGAAGGATAAAGAGAGTTAGAAATAGTTATTTGTTTCTTGTATACTCTGCCCTTCTAGGAAGATCCTTAAAGGTAGTTGTTTTTTGCTTGAATTTTTTTTACTGTACTATTCCTTGCACATTTGCAATCCAAAGAATTCATTATGTTATCTCCCAAATAAAATAGATTTATTTTTTGATAGTGCGAAGAATTTAAATGATGTAATGATGGATATGAAGATCACTAACGGTTTTGAAGACCTTTATTTTTTATGCAAATTTCACAAAGTTGTGGTTTCAATGGCTTGGGTGAGGATCATAACATCTCATTAGCCACTAAAAGATGGAAGATAAATGGTGAGTGGAAGACCCCTTTGGTATTTAGGAATATTGCTAAAAATTTTACTACCATCGGAACATTTTTAGACAGTGATCGAAGGTGTAGTCCTCTATTTTTCCGCCACTACAGAGAGGAGAGTAGCTAAGGGTTCCGCCACTGTGGAAAATATAGTGGTTAAAAGTGCCAATGGTGAGAAGGTTTGGAGTTCTGATCGCCAACATTGCCGATTATTTGTTCACTATGGTGCCTCCACTGTGGAGGAAATAATGACTAAGCGTTCCGATTCAGACTTCCAATGACCTCCGACAGCGACAAAATTAGATCAAAGAGCTAAGGATTAAGCAGTGGCGAGGTAAAGATAAAATTTTCCATAGTGTCAGTGTTGAAACTTTAAGGGACTAACGATCGATGAGCTAGCCCCCTAGGGAGCCGCAACAGTGGGAAGCAAACTGACTACGGCTTCCAAAACCACACAGACTCATTGGCATCGAAACTTGAAAGGAATAATTATCGGTGAGCTTGTTCCCTAAGGAGCTGCAACTACAGAAGGAAGAAAGACTATGACTTCTGATCGATGATGAGGATCATTTTGACAGTGAAACAATAGATGAACTCTTCAGCGTTCAGAGAAGATAAAGACAACGTATCGGTGATTTTAAAGCTGAAAATTTCTGCAGTGTCGGCATCGAAACTTGAAGACACTAGCCATTAGAAAATAGTCTACTAAGGAGCTGAAATGACAGAAGGAAAACTTACTACGGGTTCCATGACTAGAGGAAAATTCGACGATCGGAGGTTCAGGGAACTAATGATCGGCGAGCTAGTCCTCTAAAGAGCCGAAACTACGGAATACAAACAGAAAAGGCCTCTGATAAATTAATAGAAAATATTTCGATAGCATAACAGGAAATCGTCGGTGGTCAGAAGAACTAAGAAAAACAGAGCGACAAACTAGTTCATTAAGGGGCTGCAACAGAGAAAGAGAAACTTACTATGGGTTCTGAAACAACACAAACTCATCGGCATTGAAACATGAAAGGACTAATTATTGGTGAGCTTGTTCCCTCAGGAGCCATAATTGCGGAAGGAAGAAAGACTATGGATTTTGTGACCAAAGGAGAACTGCGGCAATCGGAGGTTCAAGGGACTAACGATTGGCAAGCTAGTCTACTAAAGATCTGCAATGACGGAAATCTAACTAACTATGGCTTCTGATCGATGACCATAAACTTTCTGATAGCATGATGATAGATGAACACATCAGCGATCAGAGGGGCTAAAGACTAACCGTCAGAGAGTTTGGAACCAAGCAGCTCTGCGGTGGTTAAAAGAACTACAGACTAATCATCAGCACAATAATCCATTAAGCTGCTGCAATTGTGGCAAACATTCAGGCTTAGAGTGACGATGAGCTAAAAGAAAATCCTCGATCGATGATAGTGGCAGTAAGTTGGGAAACTTCGAAAACGTTGGGACTTGGAGCACCGATACTGTGGCAATTTTCAGATTGGGATCACCGATGTGATAGAATAAAGATTCCAATCAGTGATCACTATGGTAAACTATGGGAAAATAGAGACTTGTAGCGCTGAAACTGCAGCGACGAGATGGAGAAAATCCAACGGATTAAATGAGGAAAATCACTTCAATAAATGCAGAAACACTGGTGGTTGGCGGGAACTTCACAGTAAACCCTCGGTGGTGATTATCATTGACCACTTCAGTCATTTAAAATTCACTCAGTGAACTAGATATTTGCAGTAGATAAACAAACAGTTATCAAGGGTTTGAAGCCCTAATCTGGAAAAACTATTACTTTCGATTATTTTTGTGTAAACAAATTGGCCTTTCAGGATCTTAAAATTTTGTAAGAGGCTATAAAGCCCAAGATGATTTTATGAATAAGAGTTTGACTCTGGGGATTTATGAGCCTATTCCATTATTAAGTGTCTCATCTATTTTATTCTAAGTATAAGCTCTTTTGTTGTGATTTCTTCAGCCATCTCTTTCTTTACTGTGTTTATTGCGTGAATGTGCATTTAGGTAATTTTCATATTTATTAAAGGGCTGATAGCTGTCATCCTATTGGTTATTTAGTGATATTTTATTTATAAACAACATCCTCAGTAGGATTTAGCCATTTATATGCATGTTTTATGTGTGTAATTCTACCATCCTGGTGAGTTCTCCATCCCTACACCTTTTTGTCAAACTACTGAACAAGTTGTAACTAAAAGCCTTGTGATTGAGTAAGCTTCATGCATGTCTTGAGAGTGACAGATTATATAGGTTATCTGGCTTGCTCCAATTCAGAAAAAACCCAAAAAATACTTTAAGTTACTAGTCATCCTTGAGCTACAACCTAGAGGAGCTTCCTAGAGTGACAACAAAGTGGCGCCATTGCCGGGGAAAGGAGATTGAAGCTCAGCTTCCCTGGGATATGACATAGATCGATGCTTTGATGATAGACAAGGCTTGGACATTATTACAGTTGTAATAATCTATCTAGTGACTCCATTGATATAAGGTGGCTTCAAGAAGGCCAAGTACCAGAGCAAACCCAAAGGGGCCTCCAGCAACACCCGTTTCAGATCTAGAAGAAATCTTGAGGAAAGATAGGGATTTACTAAGATAGACCAGCAGTGCTGCACAAAATGCTACATCAGGTATTTCAAGCAATATTTTTTATTTTATTTCTTCTAATGAAACTTTTCATTCCCAAAATTTTTTAGATACATCAGAAAAATCTAGGGCTTGGGCATCTTCAAGCATCACCGCTTGTGAAGATCCAATCCCTGGTGACTCCACTAGGATAATTATACCATCGCTTTGTTAGCCAATATTTTCATCAATGCCGCCTTCCACATCCCTGTCCATACCTATTTCGAGTATGGATACCCCTCAATTGACCAAGATGGAAAGGATCCTGGTAGCTAGGTATGAGCCCCTAATTTTGCCAAATCCTCTCGTAGCCATGCCTACCGGGGATTACCTGAAGTATATGCCTAAGTTTATAGGGGAAGGGGATTTCACTGCTAAAGAAAATCTAGAGGATTTTTATAGCTATGCTGAAAATATAAATATAGAACAAGAAGATGTATGGATCAGAGTTTTTGTGCAAAGCCTAGATGGACAGGCTAGGAAGTGGTTTAAAGAACTGCCTGCTGGGTCAGTGACAGGCATAGAGGCCCTGGATGACGTTTTCCTAAAGCATTGGGGAGAGAGGAGATACCACCTCTACTATATCACATAATTCAGCAACCTAAAAAGAGAAAACGGCGTGTCTCCAACTTTACCAAGAGATTCAACAACATATATAGCAAGATCCTAACTGAGATTAATCCCACTGGTACCTCAACTATGATAACTTATGCGAATTACTTTGACTCTGAATTCTTCCTACTTCTCAGATAAAGGAGGTCTGCCTCATTATCACTCATGTAGGATGCTGCCCTAGAGGTAGAGTCAAACATTCTAGCATCTTAGAAGGTCAAAGGGAAGGTAGACAGGAGAAAGCAGCCAGCAGACTATAGTGGGGATTTGGCATCAAAGAACAAGATTGAAAAAATGACCAAACTTTTAGATAACCTGACTGTTGAAATGTCTAAATTGAAGGACCAAGGACATCTGCTGGTCAGGAGTAAAGGGCCAAGTGGCTTTGCTCCTCGAAACCCAAATTTTGTCCCTTATAGAAGAGGAAACCCCCATGTTCAGATTCTCAGAAGGGAGAGAACTCAAGGGGAACACCAGAGGATAAAAGATCCATTTCAAAATATTGTACTAGAAGAAGGGCCATAATTCATTGAAGAAGAAGGAGAAGCTGAAGACAATATCCACTGCATGAAGGATGAGGTGCACTATTCTTTTCTGACATAAGCAGAGTACGAAGAAGCCCTGATTGATGAGTAGATCACTGAAGAGGCTGTCTATCAGGATGATGATCAAGGAGTTTACCAACTGAGGTCTAGGTTGGTTTCTCCACTCAAAAAGAATGTTGTACCCATCAAGCAACCTGTTGTACTTGCTAGAAAGGTTGTTGTTTTACCAAAGAAAGTAGTAGTTCCATCCAAAGCATTGCATAAACCAGCACCTTCAGCCACACCTGATCAAGTCCAACTCAAACCTACAGCTCATGAGGTAAGGTTTCCAGATAGGCTGCATTATTCCTTCAACCTTGAGTCTGAAATTCAAAAATTGAAAATCCCTTTCCCTTAAATTGAGTTGATGAAGAATGATGCATTTAAAATCTCCATTCTGAATTCCCTTCATCCCAAGGTGCACATTGACATTGACTTTGTGAACTTGCAAGATGACAAGCCTGTTGTAACCCTGGGCCCCATGATTGAAGACCTAAATGACTCTTTCCCACCATTCTATATATCCTTGAACATCCATGTTAAAATCCTCCATAACTGTTTGCTGGATTCATGAGCCTCTCATAACTTAATGCCAAAGGCTATGATGGATGAGATCGGCTTCAGCATTACCAAGCCCTACCATGATTTATTCTCTTTTGACTCTAGGAAGGTTAAGTGCTTGGGCCTCATCAAAGACCTTGCTATAAACTTAACTCAGTTGCCTTTGAAAATCGTAATGATGGACATCGTAGTGGCTAATATTCCTCCAAAATTTGGCCTTTTGTTGTCCCGGTCATGGAGCAAAAGATTGGGTGGCACCTTTTAGATGGATCTCACATACACCACCATTCCCATGTTTGGAGGAGAAACTAAGAGACTATACATGGAAAATCAGCTAGCATACATTATAAGCAAGGAGAGTCGCTCAGTAAATCACCCCATCTACATTGTGGACACCGATTTTGGATCTTGCATCTTGCAAATAGATGATAATCAGCAGACATTAGTTCAGCTCACCGAGCCCACCCATTCCCAGCCCGAAGAAGTCACAACAGCGATCTAGACCATGTATTTCAATGGGGCAAGTGCTCAAAACTCAGCAGGCGCAGGGGTCGTGTTGATCTCCCCATCTAAGGAGAACATTCACCTATCGTATAAGATTGATTTCAAAACCATGAACAACGCAGCAAAATATGAAGCCTTGCTACTGGGAGTTAAAGCAGCCAAGGAGATGGGGATCATGTGCATGAATATTTTTGGGGACGCAGAACTCATCATACAGTAGGTCAATAACACTTTTCACACAAAAAATATCAGACTGAAGGCCTACAGAGATGAGGTATGGAAACTCAGAGACTCATTTATGTTTTTTGAACTGTCATATATTCCTAGAGATTTGAATCACCTGGCTGATTCCCTAGCTGTCTCTGTAAGTCTGTTTGTTAGTCCTTTACCCCCTAGGCTCAGTTATGATGTTCAGGTCAAGTACAGACCCTCTCTGCCAGACAATGTAAAATTTTGGAGGGTGTTTGAAAATGATGGGGAGCTTAGTAAATTCCTTTAGTTAGTGGATGAAATCTCTGACATACACATAGACGAGGAAAACCTCAACCTGGAGGAATCCAAGCTACTCAAGCTAAAAGATAAAGTGACTGAGCACGATATTGTCCAATTACCCAGCAACCACATACTCCGAGGTTTAGTACCACTGGAAGAATGGTTTGATCACAATGATGTCCCTTTCAAGCCTTCTAAAAGGGAGCTAGATCCTGCTATCCAAGAGCACAACATAGGCAACCAGAGCCATCCAAAACTAATAAATCCTTCCATTGGTCTAGCTGCTGAACAGAATTTTGAGTATTGTAGCTTGATAAAAGAGTTTGCTGATGTGTTTGCATGGGAGTATAGTGACCTAAAAATGTATGAAACCAACATCATCCAGCATAGGATTCCTTTGGATAAGGTCACCATTCCTTTCAAACAAAAGTTGAGACCCATCAACCCTCTTCTATTACCAGTGATTGAGAAATAGATCCACAAACTCCTCAAAGCCAAGATCATAATCCCCATTAGGTATTCCCAGTGGATTGTAAATCTAGTAGTAGTAAGAAAGAAAAATGGAGAAATTAGGTTGTGTGTGGATTTTAGAAAAATGAACAAATGTTCCAAAAAAGACAACTATCCACTACCCAAGATGGAACATTTGCTGTAGAGAGTCTCGGGGGCCAGGTTCATGTCCTTCCTTGATGGCTTCTCTGGATACAACCAAGTGTCTATGCACCCAGATGACCAAGAGAAGACTACCTTTACCACCCCCTGGGGCACCTTTATGTATGCTAAAATTCCATTTGGGTTAATGAATGTTGGGGCTACTTTTCAGAGAGCTATGGACCTAGCTTTTGTAGGGCTAAAAGATAAATATGTGCTGATATATTTGGATGAATTAACAGTTTACTCTCACAACCATTATGTCCACTTGCAGCATTTGAGAAAGGTATTTCTGAAGTGCAAAAGGTATGGGATATCACTGAACCCCAAGAAGTCCCAGTTTGCACTCAATGAAGGAAAGATTTTAGGCCACATAGTCTCAGCTGAAGGTGTAAAGATTGATCCAGTAAGAGTGAAGGAAATTCAGTAGCTGTCAATGCCAAGGTCAAAAAGAGACATTCAGTCCTTTTTAGGAAAGATAAACTTTGTTAGGAGATTCATTCCAAATTTCTCTGAACTGGTAAAGCATATAACAGTCATGCTAAAAAGGGATGCAGAAATCAAGTGGATCGACCAGGCAAGAAATTATTTTGAAGACATTAAGAAATCCATCATGGATGCCCCAACCCTGATTAGTCCCGACTACACCAAGGGTTTTTACATTTTCTCTTTTGCATCTTATGACATAGTGGGAGCTGTACTATTACAAAAGAATGATGAAGGTCTTGATCATCCAATTTCTTTCTTCAGCAAAACCCTGAGAGATGCTGAGCTGAAGTATGACCCAATTGAGAAGCAGGCTTATGCCCTCATAAAATCTTTGAATAACTTTAGAATCTACATTCTCCATTGAAAGGTCATTGCGTATGTCCCTTCAGTTGTTGTGAAGTATGTGTTGACTGATCCTGACATTGATGGGAAGAGAGATAAGTGGATTGCCAAACTCATTGAGTTTGATGTAGAGGTGAAACCCACCAAGTTGGTAAAAGGATTAGGTCTGGCCAAATTGATGGCCAAAGAAAACTGTGAACTGCTGGGAATGAATTTCACATACATCAGGTCAGCAAAATCGCAAACTATGGTGGCAGCTGAAACAGAGGAAAATCAAGATTAGAATAACAGTCCAGTAGTAGCTAAGAACATATCTTCATATGAGTGGTACTTAGGTATCATTCAATTTTTGCTAAAATTAGAAGTTTCTCCTGATCTTACTCCTAACCAAGCACGAGCTTTTAAATTGAAATCTGTTAAGTTTTGCATAATTGACAAACTACTGTACTAGAGGGATCGGTCTGGGATTTTGTTAAGGTGTCTAGATAAAGAGGAAGCAGAACAGGTCATGCATCACTTTTATTCGAGTACATGTGGAGGCCACCACTACTAGAAAACCACAACCCACAAGATTTTAAAAGCGGGGTATTATTGGCCAGTTGTTTTTGCTGATGTATGCACTTTTGTAAGGGCCTGTGACCAATGTCAAAGATTTGAAGGGAAGCAGTAGCTCAAATCCTTGCCTCTTAGGCCTGTTACAGTGAATGGGTCTTTCCAGCAATGGGGTCTGGATTTCATAGGTGAAAAAAATCCATCTTCCAATGGACAGCATAAATGGATCTTAGTATCCACTGACTACTTTACCAAATGGATAGAAGCAATACCCACCATAAATGCCACTCAGCAAGTCATCATGAGATTCTTATATGAGAACATCTTCAGCAGGTTTGGGTGCCCGGTAAGGTTAGTAACTGATAATGTACAATCCTTTAAAGTTGCGGCATTGGTTAAATTGTGTGGATCAATGGGTATTCAACTGGTGCATTCCACATTCTATTACCCACAAGGTAATGGCCTGGCTGAGTGATCCAACAAAATCTTAGTCCAGATCATTAGGAAATTGCTAAAGACAAATCAGAAAAGCTAGGATTCAAAGCTTAAGTTTGCCTTATGGGATGATAGGGTGATAAATAAAAGATCCATAGGCACTTCTCCATTCAAACTATTTTATGGCACTGAGGCCATGTTTCCTATCCAGCTCACCCTTCCAGTGGAAAAGTTCTTTCAGGAAGAGGAATATGAACCAAATGATATGATGAGAAGGATGATGGATTTGGTGGAGTTACAGTAGATTAGGGAGCAAGTTGCAAGAAAATTAGAGGCTCATCAACAGAGAATAAAGGGCATGTTTGACAAAAGAGAAACGGCATACAACTTCCAGGTCGGGGACTGGGTCCTCAAGTGGGATGATGTCAGACAAGACAAGGGGAAACATGGAAAATTTGACTCTTTATGGATTGGCCCTTTTGTTATAGACCAGGTACATAAGAATAGTGTTAAAAAAATTCGAATTGCAGAATCTGGAACGTGAAGAGGTATTCGATGGCCCAGTAAATGGGATTTGAGGCCTTATAATTGTAAGTTAGTAGATTGTAGGTTGTTTTTGCTTTCAGAATAAGACTCCATGCCCAATGGAACAATAGAGAATAGTGTTAAGTTACTTAGTTTCTTTTAGGGAAAGGCATTTTGGTTTGGGGTTCTTGGGACATCACAAGGAGGTTCCCATCCCCAAGTAGGAGCCAGATGTTATCTCCCAAATAAAATAGATTTATTTTTTGATAGTATGAAGAATTTAAATGATGCAATGAAGGATATGAAGATCACTAAGAGTTTTGAAGACCTCTATTTTTTTAAGAAAATTTCACAAAGTTGTGGTTTCGGTGGCTTGGGCGAGGATCAAAACATCTCATTAGCCACTGAAAGATGGAAGATAAATGGCAAGTGGAAGACCCCTTCGGTAGTTAGGAATATTGCTAAACTTTTTACTGCCATTGAAACATTTTTAGACAGTTATCGGAGGTGTAGTCCTCTATTTTTCCGCCACTGCGGAGAGGATAGTGGCTAAGGGTTCTGCCACTGTGGAAAATATAGCAGTTAAAAGTTTCGATGGTGAGAAGGTTTGGAGTTCTAATCACCAACATTGCCAAGTCATTATTCACTATGGTGCCACCACTGTGGAGGAAATAGTGACTAAGAATTCTGATTCAGACTTCCAATGACCTCCGACAACAATGAAATCAGATCAGAAGAGATAAGGATTAAGAAGTGGCAAGGTAAAGCTCAAATTTTCCACAGTCTCGGTGTCAGAACTTTAAGGGACTAATGATCAGTGAGCTAGCCCCCTAGGGAGCCACAAAGGTGGGAAGCAAAATGACTACATCTTCTGAAACCACACAGACTCATTGGTGTCAGAACTTGAAAGGACTAATTATTGGTGAGCTTATTCCCTAAGGAGCTGCAACTGCGGAAGGAAGAAAGACTATGACTTTCGATTGATGATGAGGATCATTTTGACAGTGTGACAATAGATGAACTCTTCAACGATCGGAGAATCTAAATACAATGTAGCGACTATTTTAAAGCTGAAAATTTCCGTTGTGTCGGCGTCGAAACTTGAAGACACTAGCCATCGGTGAAATAGTCTACTAAGGAGCCGAAATGGTGGAAGGAAAACTTACTACGGGTTTCGTGACAAGAGGAAAACTTCAGCGATCGGAGGTTTAGGGAACTAACGATCGACGAGCTAATCCTCTAAAGAGATGAAACTACGAAAGACAAACAGATAAGGCCTCCGATAAATTAATAAAAAATATTTCGATAGCGTAACAGGAAATCGTCGGCGGTCGAAATAACTAAGAACAATGGAGTGGAAAACTAGTTCACTAAGGGGCTGCAACAGCAGAAGAGAAACTTACTATGGGTTTCGAAACAACACAGACTCATTGACGTCGGAATTTGAAAGGACTAATTATCGGTGAGCTTGTTCCCTAAGGAGCCATAACTACAGAAGGAAGAAAGACTACGGCTTCCGTGACCAAAGGAAAAATGCGGCGATCAGAGGTTCGAGGGACTAACGATCAGCGAGCTAGTCTACTAAAGAGCCACAATGGTGGAAATCTAACTGACTACAGCTTTCTATCGATGACCAGAAATTTTTTGATAGTGCAACGATAGATGAACACATTGGCGATCGGAGGGGCTAAAGACTAACCGTCGGAGAGTTTGGAACCAAGAAGCTCCACAATGGTCAAAAGAACTACATACTAATCATCGACACAATAATCCATTAAGGAGACACAACTATGGAAAACATTCAGGCTTAGAGTGTCGATGAGCTAAAATAAAAATCCTTGATCGACGACAGTGGCGGTAAGTCGAGGAACTACAAAAACGTTGGGACTTGGAGTGCCGAAACTGTGGTAATTTTCAGATTGGGATCCCCGATGTGATAGAAGAAAGCTTTCGATCAGTGAATGCTTTGGTAAACTGCAGGAAAATAGAGACTTGTATCGCCGAAACTACGGCAACGAGATGGAGAAAACGCAGCAGATTAAATGAGGAAAATCACTTCAGTAAACGCAGAAACACTGGTGGCTGGCGGGAACTTCACAGTAAACCCTTAGTGGTGATTATCAGTGACCACTTCAGTCATTTAAAATTCACTTAGTGAACTAGATATTTGTAGTAGATAAACAAATGGTTAGCAAGGGTTTGAATCCCTAATTGGGAAAAACTATTACTTTCGATTATTTTTGTGTAAACAGATCGGACCTTCAGGATCTATAAATTTTGTAAGAGGCTATAAAGCCCAGGATGATTTTATGAATAAGGGTTTGACTGTGGGGATTTATGAGCCTATTCCATTATCAAGCATCTCATTTGGTTTATTATAAGTATAAGCTCTTTTGTTGTTATTTGTTCAGCCATCTCTTTCTTTACTGTGTTTATTTCCTAAATGTGCATTTAGGTAATTTTCAGATTTATTAAAGGGATGATAGCTATCATCCTATTGGTTATTTAGTGATATTTTATTTATAAAAACCATCCTTGTTGGGGTATCTGGGCAGACCCGGGTTTTACCTTTAACTTCGCACCAACAAAGACCCACAGTGTTGGCCCTTTCGGCAGCAGCCTGCGAACAGGCTACAGTCTCACCTGAAATAGCTATGGGGTGCCGCAGAATCAGGTTTCTACAAGAAGAAGAGAGAATCTTACGGTATCCTTAGTATTTAACTATTAATAATCATGTGACACAATGCTTGTATTATCAATTAAGTAGCTTCGCGATTAGATAAATAAACAGTTACTTGCAGAGCCCTTATCTGGGAATTCACAGCGAAGCTAGTTATTAACAGCAATCTTACTTTATCAGTTATTTACTTAGTAGTGCATAAAATATAATAAAAAATCAACACAAATGAACCACAACACCAGATGTAATGTGGTTCACCCCCAGTGTAGGGGTTACGTCCATAGAACTGCGTTTTATTCCACTCTTTACAACTAAAATGACAGTTTTGATCTGCGCAATCAGCTGCAGATCCTTTCAGTCCTCAAGCCGCACACACAGTAGCAGGCCTCTGCGCACACAGCTGTAGATCTTCCTTTTCACCAAAAACCCTCTGTGCACACAGCTGCAGAGGTCGTCCACGCACACAGCTGGGACTTGACCTTCTTACAAAACCCTTATATAATATCTTATATTTGCATTACAATAGCTTCATAAGATAATCATTCAAGACCTAACCCTACTTCTTTACATAAGTGCCTATTTATATAGCGCACTGTTACAAAATCATGGATGTTAACCATGGGCACCCAGAACCCTATCCCTGGATTTAACCCATGGGTTAATTACAACAAGGGGTTTCGACCATCCGCAACACCCCTAAGACTATTTTAGGTTGTAACTCTGCTTACATTTCCACAAAAACTGTGGAGTTACCAAAACTAAGGACCTTTAGGGTTGGAGCCCCAACAGGCCCCTAAGACTCACTTGTGGCCCATCCCGGGGCACTCTGCGACTTTTTTGGTGGGAGAATATTGCTGGTGATACGCAGTGCAGTGTGTTGAAGCCATTCATCTGGTCGCTGGCTATTTGTGCATTTCCTTTGGACTTTTGATGCTGGTAACAATCTTCTGAATCTGTTAGCAACCCCCTCTTTCAATCTACTTTCCGAACACTTAACCATCCACAACTTTGGGTCCCCTTAGAATTACGTGTCAAGGTGCATAAGACAAACAGCCACCCTAGCTCTGTTAACCCAGGAGGCTACAGCTTGGGATGTTGCAGAATTTTCTCATGCAGACAGGGGCTTTTCTTTGTGTGACGTAGAGCGCACTTCTGCCTTTCTTCGGATCTCTTAGAGCAAACTTCTTCCTTTCTTTGTGCCTAGGTCAGGCATGTCTGCTCCGGCGGATTGTTCAGAAGGTTCTGCAGACTTCTCTCTCTGACCGCTCATAACAGCTTCTGGGCTTTACAGTTATTGGACATGGTCTGAACTGCAGAACTATAGACGATGAATTGTGGGAGCTGGATGTCTTTTTAAGGACTCTGGCGATCAGGATTTGTGATAATGGGTCATGATGGATAGTGGATTAGATCCAAGTGTGGTGGATATCAAACATGCACCACTAGATTTCGTAAAATCTCATCATTGAGGACGGTCAATGTAGATCACGTGCCAGTGCCGCCACATCTGATCTTCCCAGGCAGTCATAATTTTAATCTGCGACTCAACTTTTAGCTGCGCCATGCTAAGGACCTTTGACTTTACATGTGACACGCTACCCGTGACCTTTTGACAGCTTAATTATAGTCTAGTACCCACTTTCAACTTTTCTTGGTACTTAGACTCTTCTTTCTTGTATTATTTCTAATTAGAGGGTCCCGGTTTGTCCCTGTACTTCTTCAACTGACTTCCGTTCACCATGGAAGGAAAAGTTTCTCCATTTAATTTGGCTAACTGGACTGCGCCACCATTACTAACTTTCTGAACTATGTAGGGTCCTTTCCAATGGGTCTTAAACTTTCTGGGGAACTTCATGAATTTGCTGTCATATAAGAGTACAAGATCACCACTCTGGAATTGCTTCTTTTTGATATGCATGTCATGCCATGCTTTTTCTCTAGCCTTCTGCACTTGTTGCTGGAACCCTGCAATGAATCTGTCTTCTTCTAGTTCTTTTATCTGGTCTAGCCTTTTATTCAACATATCTGGGTCATCCATCTCTGTGAAAGCAGCTATTCTGAGACTAGGAACAATATACTCCATTGGCATAACTGCTTCTTGCCCATAAACCAGCCTAAAAGGTGTGTGACCTGTCAACTTCTTGCAAGTGGTTCTATAAACCCATAATACTGTCGGGATTCTAAGATCCCAATCATTTCTATTAATATTACAAACCTTGGTCAGCGCCTACTCAAGAATCTTATTGAAGGCTTCCACAGTTCCATTTGCTTGGGGATGGTATGTAGTACTCTTCTGGTGATATACCTGAAACTCTTCAGTCAATGCCTCAATAGTTTTATTCAAAAATTGTGACCCTTGGTCACTCATAAGAATTCTAGGACATCCAAACCTTGTTAAAATATGGTCAAATATGAACTTCGCAGCTATTGCAGTGCTACAATCCTTGACTGGTTGAGCTTCAGCCCAACGAGTGAGCTATTCAGTTGCTGTAATAATATACCTTGCTCCTGATTTCTTTGCAAGGGGATTTATGGGTCCAACAAAATCAATAGCCCATTTGTCAAAGGCCTGTAAAGTTACCTGGGAAATGAGGGGCATCTCATCCCTCCTGGATGGTTTGCCTTTCCTTTGACAGATATCGCAACTATGGCAGTACTCCCTAGCATCCTTATGAAGTGTAGGCCACCACAAGCTGACTGCCAAAATCTTCTGCGCTGTAGCTTTCCCTACATAATGACCTCCTATCGCTCCAGAGTGTGCTTCAGCCAAGATCAATGGTTTTTCATGCTCGAGGATGCATCTGCACAGTATTTCATCTGGTCCCATCTTGTATAGTTGTCCTGCTATTAACGTAAAATCAGCAGCTCGAACCACCAACTGCTTCTTTTGCTGCGTTTTCATCTCCGACGGCGCATATCCTGTAGCCAAATACTGAACAATGTCCTGAAAGTAATCATCAACCATCTGGATGGTACACAACTGGGCGTCAAGAATACCTTCATCCAAGCTAGTGGGCTCTTCCCCTGACTTAAGCCTCGATAGATGGTCAGGTCCCAGGTTAAGTCTTCCTGGATTAACTACGATCTCAAAGTCATACTCCTGAAACAAGATGAGCCATCTACATATCCTTCCACCTAGCACAGGTTTGTTAACCAAATATTTCAAAGCAGAGTGGTCAGTGAACATCTTAAAATGAGAACCTAACAGATAATGTCGGAACTTTTGCAAAGCATATACCATGGCTAAACCTTCCCTTTCTGTCGTGGTATAGTTCTTCTCTGCTGTTGATAGTTTGTGACTTGCAAAGGAAATAGGGTGATCAATGTTACCTGCACCTGTCTGAGCCAATACTATACCCAGAGCGATGGAGGATGCATCGACATGCACATGAAACTCCTTATTCCAATCAGTAAATACTAAAATAGTTGTAGTCACTATCTTCTCTTTTAAAATGTCCAAACTAGTTTGACATTCAGGTGTCCATTCAAAATTAATCTCTTTCTTTAGCTATTTCTCCATCGGGGCTGTGATCTGGGCATATCCTTTAATAAATTTCCTATAGTATCCAGTGTGGCCAAGGGTAGTACGAAGTTGCTTAACAGACTTTGGAGGAGGCAAGTTCGCAATGATTGCTATCTTCGCAGTGTCTACCATCAATCCTTGCTTACAAACAATATGACCTAGCAAAATTCCAAAGGGTGCACAAAAGATACACTTTTTCAAATTCAAGGAGATATGGTGCTGTCTACACTTATCCAGCATAAGTCTTAAACTAGCAATGTGATCTTTTAGTAACCCGAAGATAGTCCAATCATCAAAATAAACTTCTAATAATTTATGTATAAATTCTTTAAATGCACAAATGACTACTCGAGAAAACATAGCAGGTGCATTCTTCAATTCGAAAGGCATAACTGTATACTGAAAGGATCCCATTTCTGTAGCAAAAGTTGTCTTATGTCGGTCTTCTGGAACAATTTTGATCTGATGGTAGCCTGAAAATCCATCAGTAAAAGAGTAGACTTCTTGACCTCCGACATTGTCGAGGAATTCATCTGTAAAAGGAGTGGGAAAGGGATCGTGCAGACACGCATCGTTCAGCTTCCGCAGATCGACACAGATTCGGATTTCACCCTTAGTCTTCTTTTCTTGTACTACCATCGGACTGACCCATTTGGACTCTTTGACAGGCTCTATAATTCCTGCTGCAAGCATCTTATCGAGCTCCAGTCTTACTTTTTCTTTATACTTAGGGTTTATCCTATAGGGATGCTGTTTCACAGGCCTCACATCAGGTTTCAGAGGGATCTTTATTACTCCTATATCACCAAGGATACCTTTCATCTCGAAAAACTTCGTCGAAAATAGGTCTTGATATTCGTGGAGAATTTGGGTCACTTTGCTCACTATTTCATCATCCCAATAATCTTCAATTGTAGCATACTTGGGATTTTCCTCTGACCCAATGTTTACGGTCCGCGTCTTCAGAGGCTGAGTCACTTCAGGTGCTTCAACCACTAGTCTGCGTACTTCGCAGTTTCCTTCTGACTCCAGAATGTTAATATTACACGGATCGTCATCCTCATCAATTGCGAGGTTGTAACATTCAACTACATTAGCTTCTTGTGCTTCCCAATCTGTTTGGTATTCCCCTATTTCTTGGTCATCAAATATCTTAGTACGGATCAATCTAACAGCTGCATCCAAAGCAGGACAAACTTCATTAATAGAAAATGTAAGTATAAAACTATCAACAAGATCATCCCAACTTACAGTACCCTGTTGAAGCTCGACCTCCGTATACCAGTTTTTTACTATAGGTTCCAAAGTGTTCACAAACTTATGCACCCATTCCTCGTGAGGTACATGTTCCCATGCTGCATAACATTTCTTCAAATGTTCCTGAGGACTATTCTGCCCATTGAACTTGCTTCGCACCTCTTGATATTGGTCTATGAATCAGAGGCATAGAAATTTCTGGCAAGCTTCCCAACTGTGAATATGCTTCCTGTGGCCATTCCACCATCTTGCTACTGTAGCTCTTAATGCTGCTTCCAGAGTCTGCATTCTCTATGATTCTGGCACTTGTTCTGAGAACTGTGCAACAAATTTTCCTGGGTCTATCAACCCATCATATATAGGAAAATCTCTAGCCTGTGCACTAAGGCATCTAAGAGATTTAGTAATTCGTGCACACTGATGTCCATGTAGCTCGTATAGTCGATTCTGCCAATTCTCTATACCATCATCTGAGTCAAACATGCAGGAGCTATCACATTGTCAATCCATTACACCTTCAGCATTAGGCTCGACATAATATTCTTCTTTTGCTGTGATATTATAGATGTGGTCCAGAATATCCTGATCTTCCTCTTTGACTAGCTCCGTATATCTTTCTCCTTGAGAAGGATCCAATGTTAGTATAGCTCTCAATCCCTTCCCTTCAAAATTCATTTGTCTCTTTTTAAGATTGATAACCGCATCACTATCTATTTCCCACTCAATTCCTAGCAAAGCTGGATAAGGGTTACTATCCTCAATGATCTCAATAACTTCAAAATCTGCTATAGTGCTGACTCCATCTATATCGACTAGTACTCTAGGGAATCTTCCTAAAGGAAGAATCCTCTTCTGGTTGGCTAATCTCAATTGGATAGGGGACCAGTCAAGGGTGGGCTTTCCCATTTGTTCCCATGTCTGTTTAGTTAAGATATTGACTTCTGAACCCAGATCTAAAATAATATCCTTCATGTCATATTCTCCTATCTGAGCATGTAGTCTCATCTCTCTTCCAGTCCTTCTAATTCTACTGACAACTTTTTCCTTACCAAGGCTTTGCTGAGGTTCGCAAGACTGGATAAATTTTTGTAATTCATTTAAGGCATTCTGATTTATTAACAATTTGATGCAACTCTGTAAAATTGATGACAGAGTACTTACTTGGCCTTGTGAGTCTTCTTGGGGTTGCAGCTGCTGATGCTGCTTGTTTGCTACGGGAAAATATGGATCAGCAAAGGCTTGTATCGCTTCCAAAAAAGTTTCTTTTTCTCGTCGAACATCAAATGCTAGAGTTTTCTCTACGGCCTTGCAAACCCAAGCTTCATCAGGCTGCTTCGCCGGACACTGCGCATCTGTCGTAGCTCCACTTCTTGTAACCACATTAACAGTCGGGATTGGTCGTGGCTCAACAGCAATCAACTGGACACTCGGACTAGGTTTACTGTTCCTTTCTGGACACTCGGACTATGGGCACTGCTCGATGACATGATCGACTGCTCTGCAGTATCGACATGTCGTGGTTGGGTTTTGACAGTCTCAAGCTAGATGTCCTGCCTGATTGCAGTTATAGAAAATAACTTGACCTCAACCTCCTCCAGGCATACCATGACCATGGCCTCTAAAACTGCCTCGACCACCTCGGTAACCATATCCATCATTGCCTTGTGCATCCGGGTAGATCCTATAAGTGACGTAGGTCCGCTCCCTCATAAGGTCGAAGCTGCGACATTCATCTTCATTGTGGCCTACTGACTTACAGAATTTACAGTAAGGATTCTTCAGGACTTGAACATACCTCTGTAACAGATAGCATTCTTTCGGTCGATGCTGGCCAGTGGTTCGACAGATCTCACAGTACAAAACACTAGGATTCAGCGGGTTTGGTGCACCAGTATTCAAATAGTTTCTCAGCACCGGACACTGGTCCTTGTCATGGCCTTCTGTTCGACAACGTATACACCATACCTCTTCGCGGGTGGATTTCCCTTTTTTCATGTCATGGAGCTCTAAAGCCATCTCTGCGAGCTGCGCTTGAATTTGAGCTATGCCAGAATTATCTTGGATAGGTGCAGTTTCAAGCTTTATGGCAATCTCTAAGGCCTCTTGCTGATCAGCAAGCTTATGTTGCATGAGTGGAGCTCTGATGTGAGGTAATAATGCTGCAATAAACCACTCCTTATGTTGTGCTGGTCCGATCGTGAAGCTAACCTGGTCAAGCAAAACTTTGAATCTCTGATCAAAGTCCCACACAGATTCGCCTCGCCGCTACTTAATCTCTTTTAACTCAGTGATGCACTGCGACTCTGATTTAGGTTTCTTAAATTCTCGAATCAGTGCTACTTTGATGTCAGCCAAGATAGGATTCTGCGTGCTAGAAAACTTCATAACCCAAGTTAGGGATCGGTCTCTGAAAGAAGTGATCAGTTGCGCTCGTCGAACATCTATGTCCGTAATGTTCTTCGCGGTTCACACAGCTTCGCACAGAGACCAGAACTGTTCTGGATCTTCTGACCCAGTTCCTTTAAAAACCGGTAGTTTGATGTCATCATGAACATGGGCCATCTAGGATCTAGGGGGGGGGGGGGGGG
>LPNX010349098.1:230178-241229 GCA_001517045.1 Pseudotsuga menziesii
CGATCTGATTCTATAAGCAAGATTCCTTTTTTAGCCAATAGCATTTTAATATTCAAACTAAATAAGTTCAAGTACTTACCCCTTGGTCCTTTGAAAAATTGTCGTTCAGCTTCGCTAAAGGAGGTACTTGTGTCAATGGCGAACTCTGTCACAAATGCTTCGAGAGTTCGCGCAGTCCAGAAATCCACGACTCACGAGATCGCGTTGTTCACTCTTTTCAAGATAGCGATTCTTGCCGGGGTCCAGGGAGGAAACTAGTTTTCTTGGAAGTTCGTCCTCCTTTCTATTAACCTAGATAACCACTGGTTAAAATATATGTGTATAGTACCAAAGAAAATTTCATGAACATCAGAAAATACATACCTTTGCAAAAATTGTTCCGCGCTATGATGGGGATCTTTATTTTTCTGTTCTGCAAACTTCAAATAGGTCGTTCGATCCAATCACCAATTTCTTTTATAGAGGGTCGCCAAAACATAGCCCTCGAGGTACGACATAGATCTCTCTTCAATAGATATTGATTTCAACCGGCAATGGAACCAATTTGTTGGGCTATCTGGGTAGACCTGGGTTTTACCTTTAACTTCGCACCAACAAAGACCCACAGTGTTGGTTGGCCCTTTCGGCAGCAGTCTACGAACAAGCTACAGTCTCACCCGAAACAGCTATGGGGTGCTGCAGAATCAGGTTTCTGCAAGCAGAAGAGAGAATCTTACTGTACCCTTAGTCTTTAACTATTAATAATCACGTGACACAATGCTTGTATTATCAATTAAGTAGCTTCGCGATTAGATAAATAAACAGTTACTTGCACAACCCTTATCTGGGAATTCACAACGACGCTAGTTATTAAAAGCAATATTAATTTATCAGTTATTTAGTTAGTAGTGCATAAAATATAATAACAAATCAACACAAATGAACCACAACACCAGATGTAACGTGGTTCACCCTCAGTGTAGGGGTTACGTCCACAGAACTACGTTTTATTCCACTCTTTATAACTAAAACGATAGTTCTGATCTGCGCACTTAGCTGCAGATCCTTTCAGTCCTCAAGCCGTGCACACAGTAGCAAGCCTCTACGCACATAGCTGCAGATCTTCCTTTTCACCAAAACCCCTCTGCGCACACAGCTGTAGAGGTCGTCCACGCACACAGCTGGAACTTAATCTTCTTACAAAACCCTTATACAATCTCTTATCTTTGCATTACAATAGCTTCATAAGATAATCATTCAAGACCTAACCCTACTTATTTACATAAGTGCCTATTTATATAGCGCACTGTTACAAAACCATGGACTTAAACCATGGGCACCCAGAATCCTTTCCCTGGATTTAACCCACGGGTTAATTACAACAAGGGGTTTCGACCCATCCACGACACCCCTAAGACTATTTTAGGTTGTAACTCTGCTTACATTTCCACAAAAACCATGGAGTTACCAAAACTAAGGACCTTTAGGGTCGGAGCCCCAACAATCCTCAGCAATATTTAGCCATTTATATGCATGTGTTATGTGTGTAAGTCTACCAGCCTGGTGAGTTCTCCATCCCTGTACCTTTTTGTCAAACTACTGAACAAGTTGTAACTAAAATCCTTGTGATTGAGTGATCTTCATGCATGTCTTAAGACTGAGAGGTTATATAGGTTATCCAGCTTGATCCAATTCAAAAAAAACCCAAAAAACAATTTAAGTTACCAGGCATCCTCGAGCTACAACCTAGAGGAGTTTCCTGGAGTGATAACACATTCCATAAATAATTAGAAATGACATGTTTCTTTCTCCAGTTATGCTATAATAGTTTCTATCTCTTGTAGGAAATAGCCCCACGGGAATTGGCACTGCAAACCAGGATAAGTATGAACATGTCACAACTACAGAACGTGGATAGTGAAGGACTTGGTGGTTATGGTTGGGTTGGACACTTTCTTGTGATTTATGAGCTCTAAAAACAGGGGTTCAGTTTATGAGAGGCCTTAAAGCTCCCACCTTGCAATGCATCAGTAGATTTAGATGAGGTATATTAGTGTTGTCCTATGTCAAACAATATAAATTGGTAGTGTTGGTCTCTAGATATTTTGGAGCTATGATTGCTTGGACTTGGCCTAAGAATTTGTTGTAGTAGTGTAATTTTGTTTTTCATCTTGATTAGAAGAGTTGTAAGTTGTTTCCACTAAAAATATATATTGATTTATATTACAACACCTATTAACATGTTTATTGTATCTATTATTGAGCGCCATGGATGCAATCCATAAGTTGTCTCTAGAGAAATTACCTTCAACATTTTAATTTCTGTCGTCAGAGGGAGATCATAAGTCTATTTTCTAGGTCTATATGTTGTTCTTTTTCTTGGTATTAGATGTTGATTGAATGATGTTTGACACTCTAAATATATCATGTTGAGAGTGAAATATCCTGATGTTTTGCATATATTGCAGCAACTTCGAGTTTGGAAAATGTTCAAAACAGGAAGTGGAAACTTTAAACTAGGTACAAAAGTCAAATTCTAGGAGAGTGAAATTGCATATTTCCAAATGGATCCAAACATTGTCAAAGGATTTTGAATTTATGTTCTAATGCATGGACCAGACCCAAATACATCCCTATTGACTGTATGTAACTTCATATTAATATTTGAAAGCACTAATGATAGATGAATTAAGCCATCATTAAGATATGCCAATTATTTGTAGCGATTTGCACATAGGAGCAATGCAAACATTGAGATAGATGCAAATGGAATGAAGGATCACACTTGTATTATTATTTATGCAGAGAGTACATATGATACAAAATCAAGGGCTTCTCTTCTACAGAAAACTCAATATAAATGAAGACATGAATCTTAGGAAGTGTAGGAAAGAAGATAGGAACCAACGTGAAGTGGTGGGTACCAATGTAGAACAATCTTCCCCTTTCATTACCATATGATAGACGTACTTATAAGATTACATTTCACTCAAGATCAAGGTGATCATGTTCAAGGATTCAATGGCACAAGGTATTTTTCAATCTATGACCATCCCAAACTTTTTCAATTTATTGTTTTTGAGTTTAATTGATATTCAAATGATAAAGTTTTAGCCCTAGAACTCTGAAATTGCATCAGAAATGGTTTTTTTTGGTTGAATTTGATCACTTTTTTTTAATTAAAATTTGTGTATAACCCTAGAACTCTGAAATTGCTTCAGAAATTGCTCAAAGGAAAGCTAAAGATGATGATAATTTGGAAAAAGGATTATCCAAGTAGTCTGGTGAAGTATGGAACCGGTGATGGAACCTGTCCACTCTTTTTATACTCTGGAAGTCACAACCTGCTATTGCCTGAGAATTGTAACATTGGTCCTCTATTGTCATTGTGTGCAAGGCCATAAAAGATGATTCTTCTTTTTAGTTCACCTCTCTTGTTCCAACAAGGCTAGCTCGTCAAGCAGATTCCCCTAAGGTTTCACTTCCCTCTTCTCTTTTGATTTATGTTTATTGCATGTTTGGGAAAGTATATTTATACATATTTTCTCACATACACAATTCATACAATTTACTTTTTTGTTTCACCAGCATTTCCAACCTGTGTTTGAGTGCATTTGTTACACTTTTGCACCAAATCATACAAAGCAGAATGGCGACTCCATAGGTAAAGAAATCTATTATTTATTCTTTTGGGTGTTGGATTTGAGACTTTCTTAAATCATTCACCAGTTTCCATAGTTGTCATGTTGTTCATTAACCACATGACATATAGGAGCGAAATCCTTCACAGATTGCACTATGTATACAGGTTTCTACCTGTGCAGTCAAGCATAATTGTTTTGTGGATTCGTTGATTCTATTTCCTGTTGAAATCCATTTCCTGGTTTAGAGCTGAGTTTTACTTTTCTTAGGTACTAAATAGTTGCAGATTTATCCATTCAAGTGTAATTTTAACAAATTCTTAAATTGAATTTGTTAGATTATATTTTCCTATTTTGCACATGATCTTGGTTATTGTTGTTAGCTGTTGAACAAGATAAATAATTTGCTTCATTGTTTTTCTAATTTATAGTTCATTGTTTTTCTATTTTACAATTGATATTTTTTTATTCGATTTTGTAGGAGTGAGCTTAACTTATAAGTGGGACATTGAATATGAAGAGCCTGCTACTGAGGGTTTACCATTGAATATGAAGAGCCTGATGTTGTGGCTTTCAAGCTGTTTAGTGTGGTTTTGAAGCTACTAACGTGGGATCTAAGTATGGTTTTGAAGATGTTGATGTGGGATCTAAGTATGGTTTTGCAACCAAGTGCAAGTATGATGGTTTATTCATTGTAATATTTTGAAAAGCGATGATTTTCTTGTAAAGTTATATGGAAATTAAAATGTGTTTTTGAGAAAACTCATATTTATTATATTACTTTTGACATTTCATATAATATAATTTGTGGTTTAAAACTTATATATATGGTTGTACTTTATATTATGTACCAATGTTGTCATTATTAACTAATTAGTGTGACATTGCATGATTTACATGTGTATTAGATATTATTTACAAGTGTTGTAATTAATTATAATGTGACATTGCATAATTCGCATGTTTATTAGATGAGAATAAATGTATGATTATTTTTTTAATTTAAACATAATATCATATTAAAAATTTATATTGATTAATAATAGACACCATTCAAACTACTAAAATGTAATGACCATACATTAAGCGACTAAAATGACTAAATTAGTGACCAATAAATGAGATTAATGACCAAAATTCGCAAATAAAATGACCAATAATTGAGAGATATACAACCAAACAGTGAGATATAAATGACCATAAAAATGACCAAAATTGAAATATCAATGACCAAAAATCAGTTTTGGTGGCTAATTTATGGTCTTTTATTATGTGACCAAATTTGGTCATATTCTAGCTTGTCATGTGGTCATTAATTTGGTCACAAATGTGGTCATATATTTGGTCATTGATTCAAATATATGACCAAATTAGTGACCAAATATATGACCAAATTAATGACCAACCGACAAGCTATAAATGACCAATTTTGGTCATGTAATAAAAGACCGCAAATTAGCCACCAGCAATTGCCAAACCAAAAGTGGTCATTGATATGCGGATTTTGGTCATTCTTTTGGTCACTAATATCTCATTTTCCACTAGTGATTGTGAGTAGCCCTTAGCTACAAATATTTCCTTATATTTCAATTGTGAACCATCAGCAGCAAATTTAGTTTTATAAACCCACTTACACTTTACTAGTTTTCTCCCTAGGGGAGATCAACTAGTTCCCATGTGTTGGTCTCTGGAGCGAGTTGTATTATTCATTCATGGTTGGTTTCCATATTGGATAATATAATGCATATTAATATTTCTGAGGATCAGATTCAACCATCAAATATAACTTCTTCGCAAAGATTGGATCTTTCACACAAAGGGCACTCTCAAATTGAGATCTAGTCCTCCTAGTGTCACTAGGATTTCCAGCTAGTTCCCCGACTGCATGAATGGTCCTTGCTGCCTATTTTGGTATTGTAGGTATTTTAGGATATGAAATTAAATCATAATTATCAAACATATCAGAATAAAAAAACTCATTAGTCTCTTCACTTACAACGAGTGGTTGTGGTAATGAAGAAGACTCTCCAACTTCAACTGTTGCTAAAGGCTCTTCTTTAGATTGAACACATATTTCAATAAAATATTTGTTAGTGATCAAGTTTATTAGTGTGTACCCTTTTGAATCTTCAGAATACCCAACAAGTAGGCACTTTTTCCTTTGGATTTTCAAAGCCTTCCTCTTTTCAGTTGGAATTCTAGCCCAAGCCTTTGAGCCAAACATCCTAAAAAGGGTCACATATGGATTGTTCCCACTCAAATATTTGAAAGGAGTTATTCCATAAAGTTGATTATGTGGAACCCTATTATGGATATAGGATGGACAGTTTATATTCTCATCCGAAAACTTTGGTGGCAAATATTTAGCCTCCATCATGTAAGTTGCCATGTCTTTGAGTGATCTATTCTTCTTCTCATCAACACCATTTTTCTTTGGTGTGTAAGGAATAGAATGTTGCATCTAGATACCTGCATATTCAAAATAATGGATGAAATAATAATTGACATACTCTCCACCATTATCATATATGAGGATCTTGAGTTTCCTCTTAGACTGGTTCTTAACCAAGGCTCGAAATACCTTGAAGAGGTCAAAAAATTTAGACTTGTGTGTTAGGAAGTAGACCCAACAATACCTATAAAAGTCATCTATGAAGATGAGTGAGTATTTGGCTTGACTCATAGACATATGAGGGAATGGACCAAAAATTTCACTATGGATTAAATCAAGGGATGCAGAGGTTCTCTCATGACTAGCTCTCTCGTACTTGTGCTCTGGGTGTTTTCCTAGGATGGAACCTTGGCAGATTCCCTTAGAAAAGTTGATCTTTGGTAAAAATATGACCATATATTTGTCACTCAAATATGAAATATACTTGTATTTAATATTGAAAAATCTCTCATGCCAAATATTTCTTGCTTCATTATCATGAGTGAGAAGAGTAAAGGGGTTTGAGTAGGGTACGGAATGGGAAAACTTGTATACCTTCGAGTTGTGATCCACAACACCTTTTTCTAAGACTTTACCATTTGAAATATTTGATATTTAAACTTCATTGGAAGATAAGATGAATTTATTTGGAGATCCAGCGTGGGTCATCTGATACACTAACAAGAGGTTAATAGCTAGACCTAGGACATACAACACATCATTGAAAGAAACATGGTCAATATCAATCCTACCCTTCCCCAAACTGTCAGTAATAGAGTTGTCTCCCAAAAAAAAATTGGACCTTTCGAATTGTCAAGAGAGGAGAAATTATCCCTTGTCAAAACCATATGTCTAGAAGATATACAATCAATGATGAAGCTAGGTGATCTTGCGGTGTTAGAAACCAACGCATGTACTCTCTCCTTGTCTTCTGAATTTGATCCTCCTTCCCTATGTCTTGCATAATTAGGAATGGAGATGTTTTTCTTCTTCAAGAGTTGGGTTAACATGTCAATTTTATTTTTCATACAAGATCTCTTAGAATGATAACCCTTAATGCAGTATGTGCAGTTGCTCATTTCTCCTTTGTTCTTCTTCTTCTGGAAGTTCTTCTTGGATCCTGAGGGATCCTCTTGAGACTTTTCCTTGTACCTCTTTTTCTCAGGTGTATTTTTGGATTTATTCTTTCCTTTTGAATCCACCTATGAATATCCAGGAACAAAAGCTTGGTCTTTGGAAGGTTCAATGGTTCCCATCATTACCAATTTATCTTTTTCCTTGATGAGGTATTCCATGAACTTATCAATCTTAGGCATATTCTAGGTTCTAGTTGTCAATTTGGTGGCATGGAAGGTAAAAAAAAACACTAAGTAGTTAGTACCAAGATTCTAAAGTATGGTCAATACTATTTTTTCATCCTTCTTATCGATTCCACACTATTTTAGTTGCATAACTAGGGCCTTAAAACTTGGAAAAGAATAGTTGCAATGATTCTAAGTTGTTGGGACTCAAGGAGATCAATTCATTCTTGAATTGATGTCCTCTCATCTCATCTGTCTTTCAAAAAATATCTTCAATCTTCTCCTAAACCTCATTAGGTAATGTCAATGCATCAAAATGAAAGAGGAGGTCTCTTGAAATGCTCAAACATAAAATACCATAGGCCTCATCTCTCCTTTTGTGGCATTTAATTTTCTTTTCAGATGCATTGGGATCTACCTCAGTTTCCATGGTAACCTTGTAGATACATTTCTCTCTCAAAAATATCTCCATCTCATCTTTCCATTCAAAGAAATTGAATGGAGTCAAGATGATCCTTTGAGATTGGTCCATATCTCAGCAACTGTGCCCTCCATTTAGCAGAATGTGCTCCCAATCAATGATTTCAAACTTGCAATAGTAATATGGAAGGATAGAAATCAATATACAAAGGCTTTGATACCATGTGGAAATTTAAACCAAGTAGTAGAACAATTACACTCACAACACTGCTAATCAATCATGCAAAATTCACAAAAAATGAGTCTAAAATTAGAGCATAACACAATCTTGTATTGAATAAGTGTAAATCATCCAAACTCATAAAGTAATAGGTTTTCCAAATATATAATTACATCAGATATTTTAAAGCATAAGGATTCTATTCGAATTGGTAAAAAAAAAGGCTTACTAAACTAGTCAAAAACCCCCACAAGTGCATAAAACACTTTCCTAATCCATCGATATGCTCATGAATTGGTTGAATCAGATATGTCAGATGATAAGTGATGGAAATATATCATATCCATGCTTTTGTATGGATAAAAAGAAGGATTATGGTGAAGGAAAAAAACAAGGAAGCTACTCCTAGACTAGCTTTCCCCTTTTGCCTTAAAATTGTTGTAAAGCAAAGCATCTTTCAAAAATAGAAGAAACGCACTTTTACTATTCTAGAATTAAAGTAGAGTTGCTGAAAATGTTTCCAAGATGATTCCAAAGCACTCCATGACCCATTTTTAGGATGCCCTGACTTCTAGGTGAAAGTGGAAGCCAACTAGCATAGTGAGGAATCTAGGAATCTAGGAATAAGTCAAAAATGATTAATTAATGTCAAATATGGGTCATAGCTTGATCTGGATCTCCTCTGGTCATCATCATGTGTGTACTATATTGTCATAGGAAGTTCTACAGAGCCAGCCCTTTTTCATGTTGGTTGTAGGCCTAGCCACCAGGTAGGTCTTCGCCTAGCACTTACATCTGACCTGCTCGTCAGAAAGGCAAGCCCAACACTCACATCTGATCATGTAGTAAACTATAATCACATCAGAAAGGAACAACACTCACATTCACCAGCATGGTAGGCACATCAACTACCATCTGTGAAATGGCTCTGCACTTATATCTGACCTACTTGTTAGAAAGGCACATCCATCTAGACAGGAACACATCCTATCACAGTAATGGAAGACTCTCATCCAGACAAGAACACATCCTATCACAGTGATGAGAGATTTCAGCACTTACATCTGACCTACTCATTAGAAAGGCACATCCATCTAGACAGGAACACATCCTATCACAGTGACGGAAGACTCCCATCCAGACAAGAACACATCCTATCATAGTGATGAGATATTTCAGCACTTACATCTAACCTACTCGTCAGAAAGGCACATCCATCCAGATAGGAACACATCCTATCACAGTGATGGAAGACTCCCATCTAGACAAGAACACATCTTATCACAGTGATGAGAGATTTCAGCACTTACATCTGATCTACTCATCAGAAGGGCATGCACTCACATCTGACCTAGTAGGAACTGAATCCTACACCCTTATCAGAATGGCCCCCAGTCCCAAACTGAGCTACCTGGTAACGGACCAGGTGCCTCCACTCTCTCGGAGAGCGGCAGTATCCCTTACATCTGTCCTACTCGACAGAATGGCCAACACTCACATCTGTCATGGAAGGAACTAAATCCTTTAGCCATGAATAGAATGGCTCTACCCTTACATTTGACCTGCTCGTCAGAATGACGGTAGCCCTTACATCTATCCTACTCAACAGAATGGCCAGATCTCACATCTGCCATGGGAGGAACTTAATCCTTTACGCATGAACAGAATGGCTCAGCCCTTATATCTGACCTACTCATCAGAATGGCTACGGATCTTAGCACTCATATCTAACATGGAAGGAACCAATCCTCTCACCATGATAGAATGGCTCAGCCCTTACATCTGACCATGGAAGGAACCAATCCTCTCACCATGATAGAATGGCTCAGCCCTTACATCTGACCATGGAAGGAACCAATCCTCTCACCATGTCAGAATGGCTCTGGATCTTATCACTTTCTCTTGGAAGGAACCTCGATTTGGACAACACCAAGTCTCTCTCTGAAGTACTTGAACTTCAGCCTAGCCAATGGCTTCGTCAATACATCAGCTATATGTTCCTCCATCGCAACATATAGGAGCTTCACTGCTCCTCTCTACACCATATCCCTGATATAGTGATACTTGATCTCGATATGCTTTGACTTGTCATGGAACACTGGATTCTCTGACAACTTCATGCAACTCTAGTTGTCACAATGTATATAAGTAGCATCCAACTGGAGATCAAATATATCATACAGTAGCTTTTGCAGCCATACTACCTCACAACTAGCTGAACAAGCTGTGACATACTCTGCTTCTGCTGTACTCAGTGCCACACAGGATTGCTTCTTGATAAACCAAGAGATCACACTTGATCCCATACTGAAGCAACACCCTGAAGTACTCTTCCTGTTGATGGCACTGCCTGCCCAATCTAAATCAACATAACCCTCCAGGTTAATCTTTTGATTCGCATCGTACTATATTGAACCTCAATATATTCTATAGTCACTCCCTCTTAAGCGAAGCATCATACTCCCTCTGTCTTATGTGCTCTATGCACTGAAAACATTCTGTATCGGAGTGACAAGTAGCTTCCTATGCTACTAATATTCTATGTGACCATCTACTGTATAGAATTGCATCTTCATCAATCTCATCATGTATGTGTTTCAACTCTTACTGGTTGCAAATGTCTCTTCGTAGTCTAAGCCTTACTTTCATGAGAAGCCTCATGCTACGAATCTTGCATTGTATCCCACGATGTTTCCATCTACTGCATGATGGAACTATGAACTTCTCTTTAGGTCTCGATACTGCACCCTGACATCATTCTTCTTAAACTGGTCTTCCATTTCTTCTTGGTGGCTAGAAGGTTCTGCATCAATGATGTCATTGCACTCATCATATTATTCTTCATTTTGAAATGTCGTCACTTGTTCTTCGGAACAAGTCTTCATTCTTCTTTGCTTTTAGGTGATTATGTATGTGGTCTTTCCTACAAGTCAAATGCAATTGTATGGTTAGAAACATTCCATAAGGAATATTTATACTGGAAAACACTTATGCATAAATATATGATCATGCAACTACTTTAGCCAATACAACATTCATCCATATCTCATTGAAACTTT
>LPNX010349098.1:243627-254425 GCA_001517045.1 Pseudotsuga menziesii
TTTTTCTGAAAATATGTGGAGGAAGATCCAAAAAATAGGAAGCCCTAGTTCTTGTAGCTGCACAATGTCTTCTTCTCAGGTTAGCTCTGATACCATGTTAGTTTTTTCAACATTTAAGCTAGCATTATATTAGGATCTTTTCACTTAGAGAATAACAAGCACAGCAATAACATAAGCACACCACAAGAGACAAGAGACACAAAGAGTTTTGATCGGGAAAACCATAAATGGAGAAAACCCTGCAACTTCCTCAAATATAGAATCACCACAAGATGTAAGACCCCAAAATAGTAAGATCCACTCCCGACAGCAGTAGACTTCTAGTCCCAGTATATTTCCTTCTCCACTAGTGCGCCACACTTGAGAGAGCAAGTGATGTGTTGTACAAGTGATAAATAGAGATACTCTCACTCTCTATTTATATTATTCTGTTCACTTGAAGTGCATTTTCTCACGTAGGCTCAACTTACAATTACTTACTCGAGCCTACACCTTAATTAGTGTATAATAACTCAAGTTCCCCGAAACTGTGGGGACTTACACAATGACGTGACAAGACTTGTTTACATTATTAATCCTCTCGATCGGAACATCGGGGCATGACAACATGACTCAAATAAATAATAGAAACATCCCGGAATAAACATCGGGTTACAATACATAATATACATAGAAGAATACATTTCGAAGTTACATATACATCAACAGATTATTATAACAATTTCTTGAAAAGATTGAAGGTGAATTTTCTAAAAGTTTCATTGTACTTTTTCTTGGAAAAAAAACTCTCTCCTTTCTCTAGGTAGTTTTAATCGAAGAGAAAATTCGCACTGCATATAGATTTTTGATCTTGCATCTTGATCTACATTCCACAAACAGTCACTAAAATACTCCTAGACTAGCTTTTCCCTTTTGCCTTAAAATTGTTGTAAAGCAACGCAGCTTTCAGAAAAAGAAGAATTGTGGTTTTACAAACCAAGAATAAAAGAATAGTTTCTAAAACTATTTCTAGGATGATTCCAAAGCGATCCATGACCCATTTTTAGCATGTGTTGACTTCTAGGTGCAAGTGGAAGCCAATTAGCATAATGACGATTCTAGGAATCTAGGAATAAGACAAAAATGATTAATTAATGTCAAATATGGGTAACTATGGGTAACTATGGGTGGATTATTATAACACCCCCCTTAAGCCTTAATTTATGAGTAAATATCAGGAAAATATAGGGCCTACCAACAATTCTTAGTCACCCTTTACATACTTCTTGTCCATATAACCAAGGAAAGAGGCAAAAACCCAGTGGGAAAATCCTCCCTTAAACATGGACATGAAACGAAATTTTGGAAAACTTGTTATCAAGCATACTTCACGACATGATAAAAAATCTCCAATAGTGATTTGATATTACTGAAGGTATTCTCACAAAATAACTCGGTGAATATGTCTTCCCCTTGCTCTGAAGATGCACAGTAGAATAGAGAAATGGTACCATCATGCACAAGCAACCTGATATAGTGCATATGGATCTCAATGTGATTGGTTCATTGTATTTGGAAATGGATCAATGGAGGTTAGAATGGTGATTTTATTTTCACAATATATGAAATTGGAAAACTCTGATTCAAACCCACATTCTCAAAGTATCCCCTGCAACAACAAACATTGAGTAGTTTCATTCACAACTCCTCTATACCCTGCCTCTCTAGATGAGAGTGCTATGGAACTCTACTTCTTACCTGACCACATTATTGGTCCATGTACAAGAATGAACACATATCCTAAATTATACTTTTTTTTTGTATTGTCACCTACGCAATCATTGTCAGTAAATCCAACTAGCTCTAAATGAGATTTTTCTTTAAAGAAAATCCCGTGAGTCCTTGTTCCCTAAACAAAGTTTTGGATCGTCTTGGATTCTTTCCAATGGATCTTATTAGGCTGATCCATGTATATTAAATCCACACTAACTACAAAATATAATTCAGTCTGAGTATGTGTAAGATAAATCAAACACCTAATCAAATGCCTATAGAGTGTGTTATTTACCAAAGGAGAAGAACCTGCTTCCTCAAGCTTAACTCTTGAGAGGAATTGAGTCTTGCTTGGCTTGCAATATTTCATGCTGAACTTGTTGAGTAGATCTGAAGTAGACTTGGAATGATCAAATTTGATTCCATGTTGGGATTGAGCAATTTCGAGACCCAAGAATTGGCTCAACAATCCCAAATATGTCATGGAAAATACATGGTTCATTGCATCCTCCAAGGAGGCAATATCTTTCTTTGAAGTTCCTGTAATAAGTAGTTCATCCAAATATTAAAAAAAATCATTAGATAACCAGGAATCATATTCAAATAGACATTCGGATCAGACTTTCATCGAACAAAACTTAGTGACAGCAGAAAGCCATCAATCTTGGCATACCAAGCCCTGGGGGCTTGCTTTATCTCATACAATGATTTATTTAACCTGAACACTAAATATGGATTAGAAACAAAACCTTATGGTTTATTCATATAAATATATTCATTCAAATCTCTATTTATAAAGGCACACTTCACATCACTAGTACAAGTGATCAATTTTGCCACGACAAAACGTGGCAATATCCACGGAAAATCGTGGATATTGCCACGTCTAAGTGTTTTTTTTTCCGTGGAAAAAATTCCATCGCAATAGAGAAAACCCCTAATTTGAGTTGCAAGAGCGACAATGTTCTATATTTCGTTAGATGTCTAAGCCGTCGCTATATCCACGCCTGGCCGTCTCTGTATCCACGACTGGCCGTCGATGTATCCACGCTCTGTATAAGGTTTTTTTTTTTAAATGCAAACCCAGGAATAAGATGTCGCTATAGCCATGCCTTGCCGTCTCTGTATCCACACCTTTCCATCTCTGTATCCATGCCTGGCCATTGCTGTATTCACGCTTTGTATAAGTTTTTTTTTAAAAATTACCTGCAAATTGGGTATAGACCAGTTTCAAAGTGCAGGCTTTTGAAATTAGATATTTAGTATTTACAAATTTAGGGGCAATAAAAAATAATGAATAAACACTGTAATGATATAAAAAAATCAAGGAATCATGATAACTCTGGATTGTTTTGATTGCTAAGACACAATTTCAAACAAGAAGTGCTTAATGTTTGGATATCCAAAAACCCTTCACTTTGCCTTTAGAAAATACTAAATCTCGTTCATGAAAAATGAAATAAATAAGAAATAATCAAAAACCATCTTAAAAAATGTTAACTTTGATTCAAATCATAGATTAGCTTCTCATCTTTGAAAAATGAAGCATTTCCAAATTCTACTTGAACCACAATGGTATAAGGAAGATGCCTTTACAGACAAACCACAACCTATGAAAGACATTTGAGTCTAAAAACAAGAACCTTTTGGTTATGTGAATATAACATAAGCTCTTTGGATATTTAGAAAATACTTGGCAGAGCATACTTAGAGCAGTTAAGGCACGTTCTTTCATTGAATCTAAATAAACATTGTTTGGATCTAAGGAATTGACAACCTTCAGAACCAGTTCATGAAAATAAGCTGCATATGATTCTCTCTCTTGTAACAAATCATATTTGGAGCTATGTTCTGCAGTCTGTTCATTCAATTTTATGTCTGACCCACTTGAAGGCCAAGCCATAACATGTGTGTCTCTGTCCATTCTCAAGAATCCTTCATCAAATGTCTTTAGACGTTTGATCTGTATATTTATACCATCTTTGCTGACCCTTTTCTTCCTGACAGGAGAGACCATTTCTACTGCCAAGTCACTCAAGGATGGATCAGCTTCTTTGGCACCATTTGTTTCAACTTGACCTCCTACATCCTGAGGACCCAATATTTCCATAGTGACTTGAATACAATTCACAAGCTGGAAACAAGGTCCAGGGTAGTGAAAAAGGTCAACAAGCATGTCTAAGTTCTAGATATGTGGTGGACATGTATTAACTATCTAAACATAAGCACTGCACATGGCCACCTGAGACAAGAACATGAAGAGAAAATGCTTATTCAACTTTCAGGCAAAAAGATCTATATAGGAGTTCTAAATCATGGCTGAGACACAGCTTACCTTCAGTCCCTAGCTGCTTGTATTCTGAAAATTCTGAGCAAATACACTTAGCAACTCTTTAGCTGTGCATTCAACAATTTGTTTGGGACATATGGTATATAAAGTATGAAGGCAAGCACCCATGGCTGAATCATAAATAGCAGTCCTGAGAGCACAATTTTGTCAATGTACCTTGAATTTCATGATCTCTCCTAGTAGGTTGCATATAAAAAAAATTAAAAGTACCATGAAAATTCTAGAATGTGGATAAAACAATAACATTAGAACAGTAGACTAAGCAATGTAGCAAAACCAATTGGGTAAATAGAAAGAAACAGAAACAACTAGACAAACAGTAATAATAAAGACACCCAGTAAAAATCATATCTGTGTAACGACGTTATGTATGAACATGAAAAACAACGAGAAAATGTGAGGAAACACTGGATGAATATTGAAGGTATACTATATGTAGCAGCTCCACAACCTAGCACTTCTAATTTTCTAAAACACTGCAATGTTTCTGTACCCAAAATGGAACTACTACTGTTACCATTAGTGTAACTGAAATAGAAAACTAAGAGTAAAAGAAATAAAGAGCCAAAGACAAAAACAACAGCAATGAAGGAAGACTACTCCCATAAACTGACTGATTGTATAGAAGGGTAGGAAACCCCTAATAAAATCAATAAGGCCCTTATTACATAAAAGTCACATTTTACAAATATTAAATTATGATACTGTAAGAACCTAGGACCAGAATATTATTACAAAATCGTAAGCATACATACCGATTTCATAGTCATTTAGGTGATTTTTGTCCAGTGTTCTAAAATATTGTTTTAGTTTAGACATCATTTAAATATGGAATAGCTATGCAAAGACACATCTTGACTCTTCCAAGCTCCCTTCGAGTCATTTCAACTTTTTGTATTAAAAAAATCTAGTCGCATTAGCCTATAAACAAGACCCACGTGCAAACCTTTGTTAGCCTATAGACATTGCTGTTGTATGATAAGACAAAGTAACTTAGTTCTATGCTAGAGAAGTTCTGACTAGGGAAATCCTTTAAATGTGCATATATAGATACCTCTGTTAGTTAGAAATTTATTCTGAAACAAGAGATGTTAACAGTATGTGTTATATTTTCTTCTTTATAGAATGTAAAATAAAAATTTGATCCTGAATATTTTAGGATTAGGTTTGAAGGGATGAAAGCAGGTACCTTTCTCCAAGATGCAAAATTTTGCATGATCTAAGAACTTACTTGTGCCCAATGCTCCCTCCTGTTCAGATTTCCAGCGGCTGGTTCTTGGAAAAGAAGACTAAGACCTTCCATAGGGCACTGCAAACAGGAAGTCACACATTCAATAAATAACCTTAAGATATGGAGGACATTGTTTTTAAGTGCAAAGCATAAACAACAATAATGATGAATCACTAACAAATAACCATGAGGAATTAAAAATAGGTAAAAGACCGATCCATATGCTGTCTCACAGACACAGAACTTTGGAGAATGATAGGTTTCCCATTTCTTTCAGATTATCAATAGCATTCAACGATTTTTTAGCATCCTCAGACAACCTCTGTTCACCACTTTTTGACTGCCCTGAAGTACTTGTAATGGGCATGTCATCTTCCTTAGGTGCACCAGCAAACACTATAGAGATCGAAGTTTATCTTAAACCTTCATCATCGCCCCAAGATTGAAGACTTAAATCTATGAGCCCACACCCAAGTGCCACTGCTGCTGTTCCAGGTTGTGACATATATTGGCCTACATAAAAATGGAAGTTGGAACATGATATGTAAATGTAAACTGGTACAACAAAAAAATGAATGGTGAACAGGAGAATTAAAAATGAAACAATTGAAAACTAATATCCACTTACTACTGAGAGATTGCATGGTCACACATTCCAATAGTCTATGGGCTTCCTTGGGTTAAGACGAAAAACAATTCTTATACTAATTGAAAATTCATAAAATATATTTCGACAGATTATCTCATCACTGTCAAAATATCAGTTGTATTCCCAAGGGCATCTGGTTTAAGTGGCAAGCAGTAAGGTGATATGGACTGTAATAACACAGACAGGTTCAAAACCCCCAAGAGGACTTAGATGAGCACCAGTGCAAAAGTGACAGGTGATTTTGACAGCATTGAAACACCACTCGGTCCACTCCTAGTGCACACTTGGCCAAAGGATGGGCTGTAAGTTTCTACAATAAGCAACATTTCCCCCAAGAAAATAATTGTTGTATAGATGATTTAAGAAAATATTAAATAATTCTACTCTACCAAAAATGATTGTAGTGCTCGTGCTATATTGATTTGCTTGAAGATATTATAATTGGACTAATTGCAAGATATATACAAAGAACATATCATACATTCCAACACCATAAAAGGATCAGATGCAGAGATGATCAGATGCATAAATGGGTTCTCATGTATGGACAGTTTATCCTAGTCGTTATGAGGGAGCTAGGGGATGGTGTACGATGATGCAGGTCCTAAGGGGCTAAGATAGCTATCTAGGGATGATAATTAATGTAATATTCAACCAATGATCCTATAATAACCTGTTATAATGGCATACATTATGCTTTTGGAGTGATTAAAAACACTGTCGTGTAATTTTCTAGTAGAAAAGATATAGCACCTGCCGTCACCTGATGGAAGAGCAAGCAATGTTGCTGTATGCTCTTTGTCAATTATGGTATGGGAATTTCTCGAGGAATTAGTTATTGAAAATGATCAGCATTCATATGCATGGAATAAATCTAAGCTATCCAAATTGGATTCCTGGACAGCCAACATAGATTCCCTCTACTGGTTTATGCTGAGTACATAACTTGAACAGTGAAGACAACAAATGGATGCCCAAATTTGTTCTCCTGGAACCCCTTTGTTAATCCATAATGTAATCAGTTGCTATTCTAATACGAAACCAGGATAATATTTTATTAAAACCCACCAAGGTTGTATCGTATTATCATTCATATTGGAAAAACATATGCCCTTTGACCAATTAGAAATCATGTTTAGGGTTTTCCTTGTCTGCAAATAAATCTGACATATAAGTCAATGTGATGATTTAATGTCAGATCTGCATAAAAAATCCAATAACATGATTTCTAGTGGCATTTTTCATCACCAAATTAAGTCAAGTTGTTGTGGTATAAAATGCCTGCTAATTTGAAGTGACAAGTTTATAATTACCTTTATATTTAAAAGCAAGTACTGTTTGTCTACATGACAGAATAACCTGGTCCACCACCTCCCTCTGGTACAGTTCACTCAATATTCTGTTTTGGGTCTTTTATGTCACAAGCCTGCAAAATTAGAAAATGGTGAATAACAATAGGGCTTCATGTTAAAGAATTGCAGAAAAAAACATTAAAATGCATCCTTAAAAAGAAATGTCATCAATGAAGAGATTAATAAAGGCCTTCATTTCATAAACTATGTTAATGAACTTGCTGATGGAGATCAAGGATCCACGTTTCCACTGATATGGATCTGCTATGGGCCCCAAAACCCTAATTTGTCCCTCTAGCATTTATCAAATGCCCCACTCTAAAACACACAAATCTGAGTTTTTCATAGCAGTTTGTATATCTGTAGAGAGTAATTTGGAGAGAGATATTTGGAGATTGAATTTTATATTCATGTTTTTCTTTTTCCATAACACACATATCGTTCTCCCATACCTACATCCAGTGTTTTCAAAAAATCCAGCAGATTCATTTCTGGATCCAGATCTATATATGTTTCCATGAAACTTAATTCGTAAAAAATAACACATGTTTTCTATTTTTATTAAAGATTTGCCATCTTTAATATTATTGCACCTATTACCAACAGCATTCATTGTTTTCCCATGCATTCCATCATTCACAAATAGATTATAAACTCAAGGATTCCCACATATGATCTCTCGGTAAGCTAACAAACAGTGTCAGTCTTTGGCACAGGCAAAATGACATTGCAAGATATTATCAATTCAGTTGATGAATTTTCACATCTGCAGCCTGCAGGGACATTCTTATTCAACTGACACAAATACATCTAATTGTATCTCATTTTGATGTAGCAATATTGTTAACAAATAACTTTGCAAATATCAGAACTGTTTTGAAGAAAAACAAGACAAATGCCTAAACTTCTTTATGTCTACACTTTAGACAATACTGTTAATCTGGTGGCCAAATGCTTGACTTTTTGACTTGATAGAATGAAAAATTAAGTTCCCTGAAATAGGGGAATGGATGTAGTTTCCAAAATTTTGTGTTACCGGATCCATCTGTGGAGGATCTAGGATTCACATCTCTGCACATCTGGCAGTATCTGTCCCAGGTTTCCTCAGGGACCAATAATCCTAACTTTTTCTATAAAATAGCTCCTCCCTCCATCCTAAAATCACAAATTTCAGTTTTTCATAGCAGTCTGGTTTTTAGTTTGTAAGAATAATTTGGAGCAAATTATATTTGAAGAAATGAATTATCTATGTTTCTGGTTCATGGTTTCTTTTTCATATGTGTGTGTTGTAGCATGAAGGCTTTCACAGCACATAATGACAATAACTCTTTTGGTTACAAGCTTTGAAAATGTTACTTCAAACTTTGAAGAAATGCCACACATTCATTGATTTAAATATATTAATGTCAAGAAAACATCAAACAGAGAAAACCTGTTAACATTTTAAAAGCCATAAATAACCGCACAATGATTCATTGATTCATCACATATTCACAATACTCAGGAGGCAACCAAAATGAAAACTAAAATATGCCTTTATGTATTAAGAGATTTAGGCAAAAAACAGGAAATAATTACATTGAATACACAATAAAAATTTGCCTTTAAAGAGTACGCACTAGGAAGTATGATCAAAATCAACATTGTACATCTGATTCCCAATTCTCTCATGTGCATTAAAGGCATTTGAAGCTGCTTGTTGAGGTAAACTTGAAGATGATTCTAGTATGATTAAAATCCTTTAGTGGAGATTGGACATAGAAGTCTCCAAGGTTGGATCCTAAAAACCTACATCCAAATCTGTTGATTGATAATCTTATTTCTTTTATGAGAAAAGACAAGATTGGGATATAAGTTTAGAAGATTTTCATCTTTCTTTGAACCCAACCTATTATGCTTTATCAAGAGGATAAATCCACGGCCCACAAGCACATAATTTTTCTTTGGTGGTGAAGAGCTAGACACTTGTGATCGAATACAAAGTGCTGGGCATTGCAACTCCTCTACACTTGCTCTATGAATGGTCCGTCACTACAGAAGTGCCAAAATACTCCTATTGTTAATGGCTGTGAAATTTGCACAATGCACAATCTGGATGTGTTAAATGTACTAAAATAATGTAATTGGTAGCTAGCAAGATGCATGACTACAGGTAACTTAGAACAATTATACATTAAATGCAAAAATTGCATTGATGCAGAACACTTAAACTCACTATAACAAACTAGTGGAACATTCCGAATAAAATTGTAAATGAATCATGAAACATCAATAATCATGTTATGTATGGATACAAACAAATGCATCAAGAAGAAATAATTGCTCTAATGTAAACTTCTACTAAATAGTAGAAAAATGCAGTCTAGTTGGCTTTCACCCTATTTATGAAATCAAAATGGATTATGAAATGGAAGATAGTATTGCAGATAGTATGGTTTCTTCATCAAGCTTTATAGGCAGTTTTTTTAATCTAAATTTTGGGAGGAAAGCTCTTCAAAGCAAAGAATGCAAGCCTTGATTTAGATGACACATTCACCCTTCCTTGATAATAAATTCGTTGTAGGATGCAATCTGAGTTTCATTCACAGGTTTGATGGAAAAGTCTTTAAGTCTGCGACAGGCTTCCACACACAGTTTTGCTAGAAATGCCATTTTGAAACCTTCCATACACAGTTTTGCTGGAAATTCCTTATAGAAGCCTTTAAGGATTTAAGGATAATACAGGATTACGAGGCCTTCCTGAGAAGTTTCTTTAAAGAAGGTACAGGCTTCCTGGCTTGCCAGTGGTAGTGGAGTAATGATCTTTTCAAATTCCTTTTAGTCCTAAAGACAATTCAGAGTTGTATACTGTCGTTCCACACACAGTTTTGCTAGAATAGTCTTTTAGACTGAATGGATTTTAGCCTTTTGTGACATTACATGGGGCCCCTATAGGATGGATTAGTACTGAGATTTCATACAAAGGTTATGCTATTGGCTGGCAGTTTTTTTGTCATTAAGCCGGTATACACTAGATAGATGACAAAAGCCTATTTTTTCATGAAAAGATGAAAGAATGTTTTTTTCAAAAACAATGTAAAGGTAAATAGGAAGGTATGCTTGTCGTAGCCAAGGAATTGTACATTTAGCATTGTGAAAATGCTGAAAATGCATCTGCGGAACATACAATTTTTATATTTAATAAAAGGTTATAACCTTTTTCCAAGAATAAAAATAGAGTAAAAAATAAGTGAATACAAAAGTACAACCTCCAGCTCTAAACAAAAATGAAAAATACAAATAAACAACCACGGTACAATAAATGTGAAATCGTATACACATAAATATGCCATATTTCATTCTCACTTGAGGAATTTTATGTACCGCTACTCGTTTTATTGTTACATGTTTCAAAATTACCAAAGTTTCTGTCAGGAAAAGTAAGCAAGTTGTTAAGTAATATAGAGACCTAGCTTAGAATGTTA
>LPNX010349098.1:259269-296370 GCA_001517045.1 Pseudotsuga menziesii
CATTAACTTGGCCCTCATCCATATCAAATTTACAATTATATTACAATATGGGGGCTTTAACATGAGTGTTACATTCTCCTACCCCTTAATTTCAATACCTTCCTTGATGTTAATTTATTTATGCATACATACCCCATGGCTTGTTGACTCTAGTTTATTTTCCAAAGTTTTTGATTTTCTTTAGTAGCCTATAGTGGCACTTTGCCTTATCTTAAGATAGATATGTATTTGGTATTATTTATTCATCAACATCCATTGTATTTTTTGAGATATTTAGAATTCCATATGTCTCTTTATTATGGAAATGCCTTCAAGGTACTTTCCAAGGGAAATTGCCTGGTGAATATTCTAGGCATAGGAATGCAATGAGAGATATAATATAGATTGCAGTGTTTTACCTTTATAGCATCAACTATAGAAGAAAAGATTGATAGTATTTGGGGTTTTACAATTTACTCATCTTATTTATTTTTTTGTCTATTTTAAAATTTTCCTATTTAAATTTTCCTTTTTGTCAAGAATTAGGTAGGAAAAGAAGATGGATACTACAGATATATAACAAGGAACATGGAAAATTGAGTAAAGGTTTTTCCATGTAAAAAGTCAACAAAAGACGGTGTTGTCACTATAGAAACGGTCAGGCATGGATACAGTGACATCCAAGAGTTTAGGCGTGGATACAGCGACGTCTAAGAGTCCAGGCGTGGATACAGTGACGGCTAGGCATGGATACAGTGACACCTCATTCCTGTTACATCGGATTTTACACCAAAAATTAAGAAACATGGAAAAACCTTCGTGGAAAAATCCACGCTTTTGTACTAGTGCATCCATGTGATGTACCTCCCATTTCCTTGAAGCGGCAATGGCTAGAGCTAGCCTTATGGAGTCCATCTTTGCCACTAGTGCAAAGGTTTCATTGTAATCAATACCATGTAATTGTGAGTATCCATTGGCTCCCAATATTTCCTTATATTTCAAAGGTGAACCATCAGCAGCAAACTTAGTTTTAAATACCCACTTACACTTTACTAGCTTTCTCCCTCGAGGGAGATCAACTAGTTCCCATGTGTTGTTCTTATGGAGCGAGATGAATTATTTATTCATGAATTTTTTCCATATTGTATCATGTGATGCATATTCATATGTCTGGGGATTAGGTTCAACCATTAAATAAAACTTCTGAGCAAAGAGTGGATCTTTCATACAAAGGGCACTCTCAAATTGAGATCTAGTCCTCCTAGTGTCACTAGGATTCCCAGCTAGTTCCCCAGCTGCATGAATGTTAATTGATTCCCATTTTTGTGTTATAGGAATGTTATGATATTCAATTAAATAATCAATATCATAAATATCATAATAAGAAAACTCATTAGTCTCTTCATTTACAATCAGTGGTTGTGGTGATGAAGAGGACTCTCCAACTTCAATTGCTGCTAAAGATGCTTCTTCGAAACTGAACACTTCCTTCAATGACATATTTTTTAGTGCTCAAGTTGATTAGATTGTACCCTTTTGAATCTTTGGAATACCCAAAAAATAGGCACTCTTGGATTTCGGGTTGCAAAGCCTTCCACCTTTAACTTGGAATTATAGCCCAAGCCTTTGAGCCAAAAATCCTGAAATGGATCACATATGGATTTTTCCCACTTCAATATTAGAAAGGAGTAATACCATAAAGATTATTATGTGGCACCATGTTTTCGATACAAGATGCACAATTTATAGCCTCATCCCAAAACTTTGGTGGCAAATCTTTAGCTTCCATCATGCAAGTTGCCATCTCCTTGAGTGATTTGTTATTTCTCTTAGCAACACCATTTTGTTGTGGTGTGTAAGGAATAGAATGATGCATATGGATACCTGCATATTTAAAATAATGGATGAAATCAGAATTGACATACTCACCACCATTTTCAGATCTGAGGATCTTGAGTCTCCTCCTAGATTGGTTCTCAACCAAGGCTCGAGAGACCTTGAAGAGGTCAAAAACTTCAGACTTGTGTTTTAGGAAGTAGACCTAATAGTACCTGGAAAAGTCATTTATGAATTTGAGTGCATATTTGTCTTGACTCATGGACATATGAGGGACTTGACCATCAATTTCACTGTGTATTAAATCAAGGGGTGCATAGGTTCTCTCATGACTAGCTCTATCATATTTGTGCTCAAGGTGTTTTCCTATGATCCAATCTTGGCAGAATCCATTAGAAAACTTAAATTTGGTAAACCTATTACCATATCTTTCTCACTCAAATAAAAAAGATACTTATAGTTAATATGGCCAAATATCTCATGCAAAATATTGCTTGCCTCATTAGCATGGGTGAGAATAGAATAGGGGTTTTAGTATGGTATAAAATGGGAAAACTTGTATACCTTCGAAGTGTGATCCACAACACCTTTTGCTATGAATTTACCATTCGAAATCTCTGAGAGTTCAAATTCAATGGGGAAGAATATGAAATTATTTAGAGACCTATTGTGAGTCATCTGATACACTGACAAGAGATTAGAAGAAATACCTGGAACATACAACACATCTTTGAAAGAACCATGGTCAAGATCAATCCTACCCTTCCCCATACTGTCACTGAGAGAGTCATCTCCCAAGACAATTTTTGCACCTTTCTAAATGTCAAGAGAGGAGAAGGCCTCCCTTGTTGAAACCATATGTTTGGAATCTCTAGAATTAATGACAAAGCTTTGAATTTGATCTTCCTTCCCTCTTCTTTGAGCAATCAAGAAGAGAGATGTTGTTCTTCTCTAGGAGCTGGGTCAGCATGTCAATTTTCTCTTTTATACAAGATCTCTCAGGATGATAGCCCTTACTGCAGTATGTGCACTTGCTCATTTATTTTTTGTTCTTCTTCTTTTGGAAGTTCTTCTTAGAGCCTAAGGGATCCTCTTGAGACTATGAATTGTCTCTCATTTGCTCAGGTGGATTTTTAGCTTTTTTCTTGCTTTTTGAATCCACCTTCGAATCTCTAGCATCGAAATATTGGTCTTTGGAAGGTTTGATAGTTCCCATCATTACCAATTTATCTTTCTCCTGGGTGAGGGATTCCATGAACACAACAAGCTTAGGCATCTCCCAGGTTCGAGCTGTCAATTTCCTGGCATGGAAGGTCGAAACAAACACTGAGTAGTCAGGACCAAGCTTCGAGAGTATGGTCAATACTAATTTCTCTTCCTTATTTTCGATCCCACACTATTTTAGCTGCAAAACAAGGGCCTTAAACTTGGAAAAGTAGAGTTACAATGATTTGAAGCTAGTAGGACTTCTTACCACCTATGTTGTACTTAGTGGTTTTTTATCAAGTGAGCCTGGTGAACCGGACAAGGATAATTTGTTCGGACTTCAGAATACCTTCGAAAGTGCTTATGGGAAGTTCTTGTTGTACTATATCACATGTTCATACCCCATGAGGGAATTGTAATAAATGTTCTAGAATGATAGTGTCTGTAAAAGACTTCGTCTCCTAGACCTCATTTATCAATCCGATCATCCCAGGGTGTTTTTTCCCTTGGTTATTATCAATTGTTGAATAAATGACTGATAATTTGTGAGTTTTTCACTCAATACCTCCAATGTTGGGGTGGTCAGCTTGGCATTTAGGCCTAATGAGGTTATTAGAGTCTATGTGTCAATGTATAAACATGCTAGGCATTATTGTCGAGTCATATGAACATGTCTAAGTCACCCTAGGTTTTTTTTTTAATATTTTAATGTTTTCAGTGTTTTTTATTAAAATTTAATTTTTCCAAAACTTAGGCTATTTTTTAATAGTTTAATTGGAAAAATTGGTTTTGTAATAAAAGTGCACCAAATAATCAATTTCAGTCATGTAGGTGCTCATTTTCAAGATAAGAGCACCATGTAAACCCATGGACCCACTTTTTTCAGGTTTTGAGTGATTTTCCATCACTTAGGTTAGAAAACCCCAAAAAATCAATCATTGATTATTTTAATTAATAAATTGATGAATAAAGGAGAAAATCCAAAATCCTAGATCAATGGATTCTCAGCCAATTTGAATGAAATCAGTCAGATCTGAACCAGATTAATTAGATCTAACAAATCCTTGACTGAAGAAGGTGATCTAGATAGATCCAGAGTTGAACTTCAGCATCCTTTATGGGGAATTGGGCCCTCTCTCTCTCCTCCACACATGTGGACTCTCCTGGAAGCTCTGTAGATTGATGTGTTAGTCTGTGGGTTGATGTGTCAGCTCAATCAGCCCCCCAATTGAAAAGTAGGATCAGTGGAAGCTGAGTTCAGCTTCAGATCAGCATTACTGGACTCTCCTTCAGCTGTTGTGGTCTGTCCCCTTGGGATTTGCGCCCCCCTGGGCTGGATCTCCTATTTTTTGTATAAATAAATCTCAGATCACCTCTTCCAAGATACTTAGAACTGGGATTGAGGTGTTGTTTCTCTTGTACTATGTTATTGTTTATTATTCTGGAATAAAGAAGCTTTGGAGGCAAGATCTATGGCGTAATGCTCTTCATGTGTGGATGGTGATTGTCAAATGCTTATGAGGTATAATCTATGTTATTTATCATTGGTTTTGCTGGTTAATTGTTGGCCTTGAATGAGAGAGTTCCCTCCTATTAGGGTAAGAGTTTATTCTATTTTTATTTATGCTCTTAATATTTTCTTGTTTCTTATCTATTGGAGTTGTATGTATTTTAAGTTTAATTGCATGCTTTCCAATTATCTCTTCTAGCAGCACCTATGTTTTAGCCATCTGTTTGTGCAAGGATTTCTATGTTGTAGGTGATATCACTTGTAGAAGAGGTTGATATGTTTTACATATTCCTCATATTCAATATATTTTGAATGGCATAGTCCCTCATTGTTCCACCAAAGCATACGCCAAAGCCCAACATTTCGAGGCTTCCAACACTCTTTCTCTCTCTTTCTCCTTCAAAAATTCAATTTTCTTACCTGGTTACTGTGTTTGAAAGATTTGTTATCATTTGAATATGTTATATCAAAATAGAATTTACATAGATCTGATATTTCAAATCTCATATTCTAGATCTCATTTCTGAAAAGCATCATTAAGCATTCTAGATCTAGCATAAGGAAATCGTTCGTTTTGCATGGCAAGTTAAAGAAAATCAGTAGGTTTCATGCTATAGATTTCCTTTTCTCTTTTAAAAAGATTAAATCCAGCAATAAGTTCATTTTTCATTGGCTACACAAACATCAAGCCAAGATCCCAAGGAAAACTTGCTTTCCTTGGTTCCTTTTTCACCTATTTAGCTAGTTTTAACTTAGTCTTTTTTGAGTTAAGGTAGGCTGATCCAAAGGTAATATTAAAGTTATTTTGGGAATATGTTATTCTAACATGATTGCTATTTTTTATTAGGTTTAACAGTAAAAAAAATAAGCTGTTGTTTGAAAGTGGCCTCGTGAGCGTTCAAATCCCCCCATGGGTCTCCCTTTTCACTAAAATTTAAAAAATTTGGAAAGTTGTAAAATCTTGGTTTCATACCATATAAGGACCAAGGAGTTTCTGATATTTCAGATTTTTGATATTGTAACCATTAATAATAAAATAAATTATTTTTTGAGTAGGCTCTTTCGAGCCTGCTCCCCATCCCCTAGGGGGGATCTGCGTCTGTTTCACTTTTTTGCATTTTCCCTTTTTTCTCCTCTAATTTAGTATTGACATGTAGGATTGTATAATTTGATATAATTTTTCATTATTCCATATTTTAATTTCAAAAGTAATCATACTACTTACCCCATGACTTCCCGATTAACCCGAAAGGGGAAAGAGATGCATGGTAGGACTAATTAGAAAGCTGGTGTTTTGTATCTTTGATTCCTTTTTCAACAATTGTTGCGTTAGTCATAATAAAATTAAACCCTCCTTGATTCCCTGATTGAGATCCACTTGGATCGAAAGAGGTTCCTAGAGGGTTTTCTTTTTAACAAGAACACCTATTTTAAAATTTACTAAAACTAACGAAGACTCTAGTGTGTATGCTCTGTACTTGGCTGCGGTTCATACGATTATTCAAGATGCATCAAAATCACTTGAGTGACTAGAATAATTAGGATTCACTCTCCCCAAATTGACAAACTATCAGGAGAAAATTCAATGCCTCGATCAAACCATTACGGTGGAAAAATACCCAAAGGAAGCAGGAACTCCTGAAAAGTGACATCAAGACGCCGATCTCTGTTACACCTTCGGGTGTATTATGAACAATAGCCTCAGAGACTCCATTCAGCCCACATATTCTTTATGGGTAGCCGTGATGGTTTAGTTTTGGACATAATTCAAGTACCCCCTAGGTATATTTGGAGTCCCCTCGCCTAAGTTAAATTACTCATCTTCTTACATTAATCTAAAATTAACCAAAATACAATTGCACAACATTCATTCCAGCACTTGCAAGCACTCTTAATTGTTTTTTGACTCCATTTTCAAGGCACTGATCAACTGTTTATTTCTTTCAATCTATATGTGACTGGGTGTCATTTTCGTGCTTACTTGTGATTATCTCATCATATTATTTGTTGTTTACAATTGTTAAATTGAAACTCCTAAAAAAATTACTCTTTAATACCATCATCATACTACATTATTTTTCCTTAGTAACTTAATAGGGTTTATCCCCCTTGCCTTCATTAGGAGTTGAGCCTAAACGGAGGAGTCAATAACAAGGTGACAGCCTTGACTCGAGACTTGCCCCCAAGGACATACTGAGTGGCTTGAATATTTCTGCAACATAACCCAAGTGTGTGAAAGGAAGTAAGACTCAGGGAGATCAATTCATTCTCAAGTTGATTTCCTCTCATCTCATCTGTATTTCCAAAAATATCTTCAAGCTTCTTCCAAACCTCATTAGGTGATGTCAATGCATGAATATGAAAGAGGAGGTCTCTTGAAATGCTCAAGCACAAAATACCATAGGCCTCATCCCTCCTGTTGTGCCATTTAATTTTTTTTGCAGCTGCATTGGGCTATGCCTCAGTTTCTATGGTAACCCTATAGAGACCTTTCTCTCTCAACAATATATCCATCTTGTATTTCCATTCAAATAAATTGAATGGAGTCAAGATGATCCTTTGAGATTGGTCCATAATTCAGCAATGTTCCCTCCAGTCAATAGAATGCGCTCCCATTCGGTGATGTCAAACCTGCAATAGAAATATGGAAGGAGAGAAATATATATACAAAGGATCTAATATGATGTGGAAATCAAACCCTGATGATACAACAATTACACTCACAAAGTTGCTAATCAAACGAGCAAAATTCACACAAAAGTAGACTAAAATTGGAGCATAACACAATCTTGTATTGAATAAGTGTACATTATCCAACCTCATAAAGTAATAGGCTGTCCAAATATATTAATTACATCAGAGATTAAAAATCATAATGTTTCTATTCAAATTGGTAAAAATGAAGGCTTACTAAAACTAGTCAAATCCCCCATAGCTACATAAAACACTTTCCAAATCTATAAAGATGCTCATGAATTGGATAAATCAGATAGGACAGATAATAAGTGATGGAAATATATAAGATCCATCATTTTTTTTGGAGAAAATTAAGGAGGATGATGTGGAAAAAAAACAAGGCAGATACTCCTAGACTAGCTTTTCCCTTTTTCCTTAAAACTGTTGTAAAGCAAGCCAGCTTTCAGAAAAAGCAGAACAACTCTTTTACAAACCAAGAATAAAAGTAGAGTTTCTAAAAAAAGTTCCAGGATGATTCCAAATCTCTCTATGACGCATTTTTAGGATGTGTTGACTTCTAGGTGCAAGTGGAAGCCAACTAGCATAGTGAGGAATCTAGGAATCTAGGAATAAGACAAAAATGATTAATTGATGTAAAATATGGGTAACTATGGGTTGATTATTCTAACACTGGTATATAGAATGGATTTTCACGTACCATTAAGGTATATCAAAAATTTCTTGATATACTCAGTAATATTTTGGAAGGCCCCTTTTGAACGGTTGTGCATTAGATAACACTAATACGAATTTGAGCTCCCACATACCTTGTGTATATTGGGAGACCCCTCTAGGAAAACCAAACTAACTAAGAAGATCCCTTTGGCCATCTTGATTTAGTAATAAAACAAGGACAACACTAGGGGAGCTACTACGGATGTGTCGTCTAGGTAGTTCGGTATTCAGGAAATGTTACGGTCCCAATCCTCCTTGACGCATTTTACTATTGGACCCTTGTAACGGGGATTTCTCCCATGTTACATGTAAAAGAACCAGCCTTAGGTCAATGGGATGATAAGGGAGAGTTCATGGAAAAAGTACAAAACAAAAAAATATTGGTAACATAAAAAAATATAGATAATGGCTAAACTAAACAGAACAAAAAGTATACCTTCTTTCTTGTAAAGTGGACCACCGTGGTCGTCTTCAAAAGTGGTCTGCCTCTCCACAGGCTGGTTGTCCAATGGTCTCTAGGTGGTTACGGAGAATTTCATGATGTACAATGTGGGAATGGAATGGATATGGGATGATGGAAAAAGGGTGTGTGAATAATTGAGAGAAAAGGTGTCCTAGCGTACTCACAAAATGAAAAATGAGAAAAAAAGGTATTTTGGGAGAGCCCTTCACAATGTATTTATAGAATGGTTCTAGGGTTTGTTTTAGCCAATGTGGTTACCCATGGTATTTTTTCACCTATGGTTTTCTCTCTTTTATGGTTTTTACACCCTTTTTAGGGTTTTTGAACCCTTTTTAGGGTTTTTGACCCCTTTTTGGATAGTGAGGGTAAACCATAGTAAATAATAATGTTTTGGACCATTTTTTGTGGAAATACAATTGTGAAGGTCAAAAGTATGGGAAATATGGTAGTAATATGATGTATGTATATGGTTTATTCCATGTAGATCTAGGTGAGCATTTTTTTGTGTTAATGACCCTGTGGTATGTCGTGAGTTGTGAAAAAATGAAAATCCTATTGAGGAACTGGATTTCATAAGCCCCTACTATTACTTAAGTTTTCCTGTGACCTTAGCTTGTGTATGATTATTTTTGTGTGATCTCTTCCTTGTATAAAAATTTAAAGTAGAAATATTTGGCCAACACCCTCATTGAGTTACCTATGAAACGATATCACAAGTTGCAGGGTTTACCATCTAACTTTCCTCCCATTGAGGAAGATGAAGGTGATACGATGGACCAATCAGATATGGTTGATTCAAACGTAGAAGGAGTTCTGGTTAGTGAATTCGGGGAAGAAATCTCATCCTTTGGAAATCATGAGATAGTTCAATGACCTTCTACAGAAGACACCACCTTTCATTTTTGAATGGAAGGTCAACCTAGTGCATGATATTGGGTGTTTACCCACCCATCAAACGATATTGTGGAATCATAATTTGGTGCAACTGCTCCTTTTTGGGAAACTTCTTTGGGATAATCCATTTCTGAATTCAGAACAAACAAATCACCTTATGTTACCCCCCCATGATAAACTATATTCACTACGATTGAACAAATCCTCAAACCAATATAGGGAAATATTGATCATTTGCATAGGATGGGAGAGAGAATAAGGAGGAGGAGAGTTTCCTCTTCACTTCACCATTCAGAAATAACCCCCCTAGATAATGTGCTCCTTCACAATAACATGTTGCTATTAAATCAGGGCCACCAACTCAAAATTTGGTCACTTATGATCTAGTTCAACCCTGCATCCCTACCCTACCAACTTTAAACTACTCATATGTTTATAATTCCCCTATATCTTCCATGATTCCAGAGAAACCCCTAGCCCAAATTTGTTTACCAACCAGGGGAACCATTTCTAGTATGGGGAAAAATATTTTTGTAGGACAACTAGAAGTTAGTATGCCTACCACGAATACCAATGTGGTTATCCCCTCTTCTGATACGGGACAACCCACATGCGTTCAACCTTCCGTTATTCAACCTTCATGGGGTTATACCTACCCAACAAATCAACCACTTATAGTCAATAAAAATTATCAACCTATGGTGTCAGGGGTTGTTTATCCCAACAAGCCTTACCTTGTAAGTATGTATACCCCATTGGGGAAACCTAATTGGTCGAACTCCCATGTACATGGAGGACCAGTCGTCCGTACTATTATAGGTTATGAAGGTCTACCAGCAAGAGTCCCACCATCTAGAGGGCCACCTTTTAAAGGTACGCCACCTGAAGGCCCGCATTTTGGAGGCCCACTTATTGGAGGTCCACTACCTGGAGGGCCACCACATGGGGGCCCACCATCTAGAAGCCCATCTCCCCCTAGTGTTCACCTAGAGGACCTTCAAGAGGATCATTCGTGAATCAACCACCCAATCAACCGATCATGGAAACATCAAAAACACACAATTGTCAATCAACTTATGGCCCTACTGGTCAACAAATGCCTTATCGGTATTACCAGTATCATCAGCCTAATCAACAACAATTATTTCTGGCTACTTTATATATTCCATATCTTTCTAGATTAATTAATGACCTTATCCATCAAGATCCCTCCTGGTCAACCATCCCTGTTAAGTTACTATCTGATATACCAAAATTTGATGGTAAACCTGGTGAGGACCCCATGAACCATGTGATGACATATCATTTGTGGTGCTCATATAATTCTCTAATCGATGGTTCGATCCATCTGTGTCTTTTTCATAGAACCCTCACTGGGGTATCCTCAAAATGGTATGTTGAGATATCCAAACATTCCTTTTGGGATTTTAGTACCATATAAATGGCTTTTTTTACACATTTCCAGCAGGGATGATTTTAAGGAACCATACTTATTTAAAAGTGTATAAATGTTGGCGAATATTACCAATTCTTAAAACGCCAACTATAAAATGATTGGCGATATTTTTCAAAAAATATTTTAATTTCCTAGGATTTTATATCGTTTATATAATAATTTGGCAATTTTTAGGGTGAAAAAATTTTTCCGCATCAAAATTGGGTGAAACAGGGCTTCAAAAAATGCAAAATGGCGAATCTTTTTTGGGAGAAAAACATGGAAAAATAGCCCACTGGGCTAAAATTCGCCCCTAAAATTATCCCTGATCTCCAATTCCCAATCCGATATGAAATAGGCGTGGACCTTTTGACCTCACTTCCCCAAACCACTTCTGCCCATATATCTAATCATATACATGAGTGGAGATGATGAATTTGGTTGATAAAAGCACTTATTCCTGATCAATTACTTGTTGATTGGCTTACAAAATATTTTATTCCTCCCATCGCTAGGGATGTTGGCATGGGAGGTGTTGTTATAGAGGAGAAAGCTATCATTTTTGCTCAGTACCTTGACTTGGTCTACTCCCAGTCATGCACTATGTATGACTTGATCCCTCACACTCCACGTCCTACTTCATATCCTTCAAGAACTTCAACAAAGCCACATATCGATGGTGTTCTTTGTTCTGTCCAAACATAATTCACGACCAAATCCTTGAAAAAAAAAACCAATCGTCCTTGTCTACCAATCATCTGGTTTCAAAACCCAAGACCGCTTCCCCTCCTGTTGTCTTGACCGAAGTGAATGCAGTGCAATCCTCAAAATATTCGGGAGGAAAGAATAAATCCAAAAAATATGAAAACCAACATGAAGGTAATAAAACGGAGAACCCTGATGTTGAGTCCAAAAACAAGAGAAAGGAAAAATTTCCATGCCTTATATGTGGATGGGACCACTTCACCAAGGAGTGTCCTCGTCTAGAGGAAGTCAGTAAATTTCTCAAAAACAATCCCTCCTTGACAGTTTTAACACATCATTTCCCAACCCAATAGCAATTTATTGACCACCAATCCTTGCATGGGTCTTATTCATCCTCCATAGATGAAGTTAAAATGATGTCTAGTGGCACGGTCAATATTAACACCAGATCTCGTAACTATGGCCCTCTTACAACCAAGATAGATGATGACAATATAATTGATAAACCTCCAGTTTCCACCCCTCCTCCTACCAACGGACTTTATATTAGGAAACCTATTCTCAACACCATTCTTCGGCCACCAAATATTACAATTCGAAATTCAGTACTTAACCCTAATGTACATGCTACTCAATACTACAATGTACTAAAATATTTGTCCTAAGAAACATATTCCATGTCTACCCCCGAAGTACTCCAAACCTGCCCCACACAGAGAAAAAACTTATTATCTGTTCTTAGAGCCATGGATCCTGAGAATAGTAATATTATTTCTTTCAAACAAGATTATTTCAATTCTAGGCTCTCCCATCAATTAACATTCCAATTATCTATGAAATTTATTAGGAATATAATCCGTCATACCGTTTTGGATGAAGGTGCATCGACTTCAGTCATGTCATTATCCTACTAGAGAGATATTGGATCTTCTAAGATTAATCACTCTCCTATGAAATTAAAATCCTCTAATGGTCACGGTTTTGAACCTTATGGACTACTTCCCTCCCTCCAAGCCGAGCTTAGGGGAAAATCAATTTCCATCCATATTGAAGCTATCAATGCACCTCCAGGTTACAATCTCCTCCTAGGTTGGAATTGGTTCTACATGATGCAAGTTGTTGTTTCTTCATCCGCATTCCAAATAGTCTAGTTCCCATTCCTAGGTAATATTGTCACAATTAACCAGCTAGATTTATGTTCACCTGACACAAATTCCAAATCTACGAATAACATTCCTCTCTTGGCTTCTTCAGCTCCATAGTAACAAAAAATAGGAGTTGGTATTCTGAAAGAATCTTCTCTCATGGTTGTTTTTCTATTGAATACCCTCCCTCCTCCTTCATAGATTGCAACCGTGAACATGATCTCGGCTTCAAGATCTGACACTCTAGATAAGGGGAAATCAATCATTTATTCAACATCATTGAGTCATTTCGAAGAAATGTATCAGGCTATTCAATCCACTAGTAACCCCACCATCAATGATCATTTGTTGGTGGCTTCAAAAACATATCTCCTAGAATATTGGTTGTATACCCCCCCCCATCTCTTGATTATATTTTTCATACCCTTCCCTCTAATGAATACATCGTGGAATTTGTGTGTTTAGAGGAGATTCCTTGGAAAGATCATCATCACCAATTCTCTTTACTTCCAAATTGTTGTATGGTAGAAGAGAATTTTGAAACAATGATTGCATCCGATAATGTAACTAATCCTTAGTCACCGGTATTCATCCATGATGTTGTGTCTGAGGGTAATCTAAGAGACATTACCAAGACCATCCCAGTTGATATATTGGTGAAGCTTGGAATAATAGAGAACATCAAAGTAGGCCAAAATTCTTCTCCTTTAGATCTAAAATCTTATACAACCCTTTTCAAAAAATTTAGAGATATTTTCTCTTGGACATATGAAGAAATTCTAGGGATAGATCCTTCCATAGTCGTTGATGATATTAGGACTTACTTTGACACAAATATAGTCCGTTAGAAACTCTGAAAAGTTCATCAACATAAAGAAACAACCATTAAGGAAGATATTGAGAAACTTATTAAGGCCGAGTTTATTTACCCTGTACCTTTCACTAAATACATGTCTAATATTGTCCTCGTTTAGGGTTGGTATCAATTTTTTAGACATCAACTAGGGTTTTCCGAAGGAAAATTTTCCCACCCTGTACATTGATCAAATAATCGATAACTGCATTGGAAGCATAATCTTTTTATTCATGGATGGATTTTCTGGCTAGAATCAGATCGAAATCCTCTAATCTAATCAACACAAAATGGATTTTATTTTCCCATGGGGGGAATTTTTCCTATAAAAATTTACCTTTTGGTTTGAAGAATGATGGCGCTACTTTTCAAAGTGTTATGTATTATGCTTTCCATTACATAAAACACATTGTGAAACTGTACCTTATTGACTTTCCTGCTCATTCGTAGCAACGAGATCATCATGTTGATCATTTGAGAGCCATTTTTCTCAGATGTCGCCACTATGACATACAATTGACTCCAAACAAGTGTGTTTTATGTGTTGAGACTGGTATACTTATTGGTTTTATTATGTCCAAGGATGGCATCTGTATAGACCCTCTAAAAATTGAATCCATCTTGTCCTTACCTTCCCCTATAAATGTTACAGAACTCCAAAGTTTGCAAGGGAAAGAAAACTTTCTAGGTCATTTCGCCTGTAACTACAACAAGAAAACCCACGGTTTCATGCATTTATTAAAGAAGGATACCCCCTTTGTCTTGGATGACCTAAAACATCATGCATTCAATACTCTCAAACATGCCATCACACATGCGCCCATTTTGCAACCACCTAATTATACCAACGACTACTCCATGTATGTGGTTCCATCCCTGTCCACCATATACATGGTTTTGGTACAAACTGAAGAGCATGATCATGAACATGTGATATACGACCTTAGTAAGAGTCTTTTAGACTCAGAAACCCGGTACTCACATCTAGAGAAATTAGCTCTGGCCACGGTCATCGTGGTCCAAAAGTTTCATCATTACATCTTGCTCCAAACAACCACGGTATATGCCAATTCCAACCCATGTATTACATATTGACTCATCATGTGCTTAGGGGAAAATACTCTCATTGGATTGTCATTTTCTAGGAATTTGAGTTAGAATTTTCCAAATCCAATTCTAAGAAGTCTCTCATATTCGCGGAGCTTATGTGTGACCTTCCCTGTATTACTGAGGAAATAGAGCACTTTGAATCATTTCCAAATGAATTGTTGTTCCTTATTAGTAGGTATAACCCTTGGTATAAATATTTAATTTTGTATCTCTAGACACAACACTTTCATCCCAATGCAACCTAAGACAAACATCATCATATTCGTCATCATGCTAACTACTAACTTATCATTAATGATACATTGTATCGTCATGGAATTGATGCAATTTTGTGGCGTTGCTTAACTCATGAAGAGTTTGAGGTGGTGTTAAATGACTGTTGTCACAGGGATCAGCTGAATACCCAATTGACTGACATGATGTGCAGATAAGTGCCATGTTAAAAGTTAACGATAAACAACTGCCATTATTTACAAAATGATTTCCTTCCCATTTCCCCCATCATGATCGATGAGTTCCTCTTTTCTGTTTTACGAGTTCAAAGAGGGTAACAAAGACTGGATATAGCTTGTCAAAACACAAGTCCAGACTCATATGTTTTACGAACCTAAGAAATGAGGGGTTCATTCCCAAAACGGGTCTCTCAGTGTTTAATTTAATGAGTCCACTGAAAGAAAACTCTGTATCGTTCATGTTTAGAGAGTCTAAACGAATACAGAAGAAGTCTCCAAAGGGGTCCTTTTTCGTATGATTTAGTCTCTAAGGCCCGAAAAATTATAAAACCAGGGCCTTAGAGAACTCTTCCAGTCATGATTGGATGACGTGTTCCTTTTTCGTAAATAGTCATATCCGAACAAAAAAAGAGATAACCTACCGTCGGACAAAAGACTCTTCAAATACTTTAACGAGTGTGAAGAAGACAAGATTGCTCGATGATATTTTCGTATCTAGGGAGCCTAAAAAGAGTTTAAAGAGAACTCCATGAGGTTTCTTTACACAATTTCATATTTTATGATCCTAGAAAGAATCGAAAATGGACTCGAGGATCTTTTCATGTTTAAGAAGCCTGAAAAAGAGGTGAAAAGAAGACTCCATGATGCTTCTTTACACAATGTCAATTTTTTACGAGCCTGGAAAGAAACTGAAATGGACTCGGACCTTTGATACTAGGTTTAAAGAGCGTGATCAAAGAGTTGTAATGAACGCTCATCGACCTTTTTTGTTTTATCAAAGTGCGAAAAAGCCATAAACACACTTCCAAAGCTTCTCACTATAGTTGTCTTATCCTGCAATCGACTCAGAAACAAGTGTTAAATGCATTTATAACTAGCATTAAGGGATTACGACAGATAAAATTTGACTAAAATATGATTTTATATCAAAAATATAGTATGTCAGACCCAAAAATTCCTATATAAGTCATGTCAATAGTAAAAAATAAAATCATTTCACTATTTACCCATAGCGGAGAGAACTTGGAGCATCTTCTTAGCCAGATGTTCTGCAGCTGATACCGGGAATTTCCATCGTACGTTTTGAGCAATGTCAGTTGCAGGTAACATCTAACACCATATGCTTTCATTTCATAGTGTTTATTTTGAGTTTTGGTGGGGTTTTAGGCTCATATGGCAAGCCCTAAAACCTTAAAAGTGGGCAACACGGCTACCCCTTGCGGGATATGCGGTACCACCCGAGAACCGTGCCTATAACATAGTTGACAGGTGGTGCCACCACCTATCCCCAACGATGCACAAGCGGTGTTGGCCATGGAGACTTTAAACTCATAGCATGAGTAATAATAAGTCATTCTTTTTATTTTTAATGATTAGGAATGATTCTAATGCATACTATGATTGTTTTTTACAAGTATTGGTTGCTCAAAACATGGTGATATGGAAAGAAAGAGCATATGACAATGACGATGCCTTTGCAGAGAGAAATGCAGGTTGTATCTCCGCATTACTGGACTGTGGGCTCCTGAAGTTCTTCCGAATGCCAAGCATGGTGTCACATGAGCGGTTACTGGAACACATACTACAGATGTGGAATCCAGAGCAGTAGTATTTTGAGGTGGGGTCCCATATTATTATAGTGGAAGTAGAGGATATCTAATTCTTGACTGGTCTCTTGAGACAGGGTGCCCCCATCTCACTGACAGGTTCCCATGGAGGGGATATTACCACTAGAGAGCTTATAGATCGTCACTGTTCTCTATGGACGAGCACATCGGGGAAGAAGATCCCCATTAGAGTAGTGATAGATGGGCCCCTATAGACCATATTATTTACTATGCATAGGGTGGTTGGGAGTCAGGGTGTGCACCAAGATTCTAGGACACACATGTTGTACGCCATAGAGGACATGGCACCCACGGTGTTCAACTAGGCGGAAGCCATGCTTCCAATATTCAAAGATCAGTTGACTAAGTGTTGGTAGGGAGAGCTAAAGCAGTTTGGATTTGGATCCATTGTAGCCTGCTTCTTCTTCAAGCGGGTTCCACAGATGAGACCTTAGGTGGTCTTCCGGAGTCTGAGAGCATGGGACCCCCGTATGCTGAGGTGGGTCCAGGTCATGGATCGTACAAGAGCAGGTAGGGGAAGGGTGAATTTCAATGATCCAGTCTTTAGATGGCTCCAAGATTAGATCCTCATGGTTGAGGATTATGCTTACGTAGGTACATACTTCATTTGAGATCCTGACCTACCACTCCCACCTGGCAGATAGTACGGCAACATCGGTAAGAAATAAGAAACCCTAAAATGGATGAAATGTTTTTATGTTTTTTGATATTTGATATTTTTATGTTAAGTGACGAGACCTATATATTCTCATGCAGATGTTGGAGCAGCGCGACCTGGAGGAGCATCTCTATTAGATAGGCGAGCTGGAGCCCGCTTTTTACCATGGGGTGATGATATCACCGGGGAGCTAGAGGAAACCCTGGAGAGGTTGACCTTGCATATCTTAGATGCTAACATTGATGACCTCCCGATGAGATATCAAATATCCACAGTGGGAGTACTGGGTTGATTCAATAGGCTGCTACATAGAGTAGCTTGAGTAGTGATGTGCTATCATGAGCACCACTAGTGTATGAGATATGTATTGAAAGTTGACAGCTTCAGGATTTTGTATGATGATTTTGCCTGAAATCCTATGTGTTTCAGATGAGGTCTCGGGACCTATTTTTTGTAAACTTTTTCGTATATATATATACAGAATATTACACGGTGTTTATATGTTTCAAATGGCAAATGCATTTTCTATGAGTTTTATGTGTCTTTGAATGTTTATTTACAATGTACCATGTTTGATTTTGACATCATGAATGAGCAATATGCCAATATAGGATGTAATTAGCTAATGAGTCTGCAATTACATTATGTTCCCTAGGGATATGCCTATAGGTAATGGTTTCAAATGATCTTTCTAGAAAACGTACTCTCTGGAAGAGGTGGAGGAGCATCGGGTTTATAATGGTGTAAACATGGTTTAAATGACAAACTACAATTTGTGAGTCCATCAAGACTACTAGATAACGAACATGCAGGGAGGCATCTTTAGTCAAAAGACCACTGACTGCTTCATACTCAGTGATGTTACTAGTAGCAGGACCTATACAAACCACTCCTGAACTGACCACATATTCAGTTGTGGAATAGAGGACCCAAACAGTCGAGGCAAGATTCAAGGTGTGGTGGAAAGCACCATTAGTGAATCCATAGAAAGCCATCTGCATGACCAAAACATGGCATAAACAGATGCAGACACTATACTCAAAACCATCTTGAATACTAAAAGTCAATCAATATACATATATACAAGATACTATCCAAGAAATACCTAGGCATAGTACCTTTTCAGGTACAACCCATTGCAAGGTTTCCCCGAAGGGATTCCATCATAATCAACGAGCTTGTAAGATCCTTTCTCTAACACCTTAGAAATAATGAAAGGTCCATACCACATAGAATCGAACTTACCCTTCCCTAGTTTATCATATCTCTGATCATAAGTCAAGACTAGGACACCCTCGTTAAAGACACAAGGTTGGACGGATTTATCATACTATTCCTTGACACGTTTCTTATGCTCCTAATTATCCAAGGTAGCATCTCTCCAAGTCTCGTCAAGGTTACTCAAGTATAGAAATATTTCTTCCTCCGCGGAAGTGTCTGGGAGAAGTTCGAAGGCAAGTTGCAAGGATTGAATCTGACATTGAATCAGTAAGAAAAATTCGAGTCCATAGACAAGCTGGAATGGTGTGAAACTAGTGGTTGTTTTCGTAGAAGTCTAATAAGCCCATAGAGTGGAGAAAAGAATGTGGTGCCAGTTGTATTTATGATCTCCAACCATTTGACAAAGCATAGTTTTCAAAACTTGGTTAATGGCCTCTACCTGACCATTAGCTTGTGGATAATACGTCGTAGAGTTTTCATGGCAAAAACCTAGCATGGCACTCAGTTCCTCCATCATTTGATTACAGGAATGGGATCCGTGATCAGTAACGATGGACTATTGAACTCCAAATATATCTATGATTAGATTAAACAAGAAGAGAGCGGTAGTATTACCATCTTCTGCTTATGTAGGCATGGCCTCAGCCCATTTTGTGGAATAATCAACGGCTATGATGATGTAACCATGCCCCTTGGCTAAGGTAGGCTTACAATGCATGAAGTCAATCACCCATTTGGCGAATGGGCCAACAGTAATGAAGGGGTGTAGCAGAGCAGGATGGGTGCACTTTTTAGGATAAAAGTGTTGACAAGGTGGGAATTTCTTAACAGCCTCATGACAGTATTTGAAGACAGAAGGCTATAAATAGCCAGCGTGAAGGATTTTTTGGGTTGTATCCATCCTAGATAAATGACCACCACATGCTCCAGAGTGGTAATCATTTAACACATGTTCAGCCTCCTCATGGGTGAGGCATCATCAGAGAATAGAGTCAATCCCATGTCTATACAAGGTATCATTCAGGATAAGATAGTACTTCGCATGGTGACGGATACGACAGAGATCATTACAGGATAAATGCGGCTGAAATCATTGTGTTTGGAGATAAATAAGAAAATATCCATACCAAGGATCGGTAGTGCTAATCAAGAATAGGAATTCATTCGAAAATAAATCACTGGGCTCAGATTACGTCGAAGCATAGGGAAGATCACACATAATCTCGACAAATACCAAGGATTTATTTGATGTGGCTTTGGCAAATTCGAGATCAAACTCCTGAAGTATGACTATCCAAGGGGAGTACTTTCCCCCGAGCACCTGACGAGTCAGGATGTAATACATCGGGTTATGGTCTGCCAATACGATGGTAGTGCGGAGCAGAATGTAGTGACAAAACGTTTGTACAGCAATGATCGTGGCCAATTCTAAGTTTTCCACATGTGAATAACGAGTTTTGGAATCCATGAGATTCTTATTGGCATAATAAATCACGTGCTCCTAACCGTGGATATTTTCCTGCACTAAAACCATGGCTTTGGTAGTAGCAGAGGCAACAATATACAAGATAAAGTCCTTTGAATAATACGGGGGGGTGTATCACGGGTGAATAAGTCAGAGCATGCTTAAGATTATCAAAGGTGTGTTGGGCCTAGTCATCCTAGAATAATAGAGTGTTCTTCTTGAGGAGACACATATAACCATGCGTTTTCTCTACGAAATTGCACACGAAATGGTGGAGAAAGTTTTCCTTTGCTTGCAAACTTTGGAGTTCAAGGAGATTAGTTGGGGCTGGTAGATCTAAAATAGCGGTAATCTTCAAAGGATCAATCCAGATGCCATCCTTGGATACCATAAATCCTAGCAGACGTCCCGTCTCAACACAAAAAACACATTTATGTGGATTGAGCCATATATTATAATGACGGCATCTCAGGAATATGTCTCTAAGATTACCAAGGTGGTCCTCCCATCGTTGTGAATGAGCAGGGAGGTCGTCAAGGTACAGTTCAACAATATGTTTAATATCGTGAAATGCATAGGACATCATGTGCTGGAATGTGGCTCTAGCATTTTTCAAGCCAAAATGTAACTTCTTATATGAAAAGGTTCCCCATGGGAAAATGAATGCCATCTTATGCTGATCGAAGGGTAATATCTCAATCTGATTATAGCTAGAGAATCCATCCATGAATGAAAATATGACACTTCCAACATAATTGTCGATAATCTGATCGATGTACAAGGTAGAAAAGTTGTCCTTGGGACAAGCTTTATTTAAATCCCTAAAGTCGATACAGACTCTAATGGTTCCCTACTTTCTATTGACAAGGACAACATTCAATACCCATTTTTTCGGGGGTATAGGATAAATAAACCCAGCTTTGAGAAGTTTCTCAATTTCAGCTTTAATAACTGCAGCCTTTCGAGGATGGACTTGCCTTAGTTTTTTCCTGACAGGTTTAGCTGAGGGATAGGTTTTAATCTCATGGACCACAATAGATGGGTCAATCCTCGGAATCTCTTCATAGGACCAGGAAAAAATATCACAAAATTCTTCAAAAAGTGCCTTGTATGCTTTAGATTTGTCTGTCGAGTTGTTCTGCCCAACATGAACGTGCTCAATAGTATCAAGATTGGCTGATATGTCAATCGGATTCATCTAAGTAATGTTTCAAAGGTTTCCTTCAGAATCTATATCTTGCAACAATATAGGACTTTCGGGTACGTTGACAATATCAGTAGGAAACAAGGATGTAAAATCATGGCTAACCGAACTAGTGTTGGGGACGAACATGGATCTATGATGGTGATCCTCCCAATTGGGCTCATATGTATTCATGATCTCCATAATGGACTCATTGGAAGGAAAAGTCTCAGAGAGATAATCTAGAATAGGAAGATAAGGTTCTAACTAGTAAGGTAAATGGTAAGGATCCGAAGCCACTAGATGAAGCTTATTCATGTGATCATCGGAAAAGGTTTCAATGTTGTCATACATAGCTTCATGTGGACTCAACGAGGTGGAATCAACAATTTTTTTACCCTTAGGCTCATAATCAAATGAGGCGATCATATGGACTGTCGTGGTATCCGTGCTAGGAGGAGTGGATGGAAAAATCTCCATAAGGGATGAATCCTTCAACATGCCTAACCCAATCGACTGGTAAGGAGGAGGGAACTAGCCTAACATGGGGATGTTATTAGCTGTGGAGGTAGTAACATCCGGTGTGCAAAAATCAAGATGATCAATAGTAACAATTCTCCCTAGATGGGGAAATTGGACTGTTCAGAATACCGTTGAGGTGACAACAGTCATGGCATAGAACCAATTTCTTCCTAGAAGGATGTTGTAATCTTAAAGGGGCATCTACCACTTCTACTTGAATAAAAATGGTTTTTCCCCCCAGCTCAACCGCTAGGGATGATATGAGACCATGCCGTTAGAAACCCCATCCATCAAAGGCCTTGAGGGTCGTAGGTGATGTTATAAGCTTAGGAGAGCTAAGAGCCTTCCAACAAGTCAGAGACAAAACCGAGGTCGAAGCTCCTTCATCTAGTACCATTCGAAAAAATTTATTTCCCACTAATTTCGTAATGATCTAAAAAGAAAGTTTATGCAATAATATAGGCTTATAGTTCTCAACATTGAAATGAATCAAGTTAGTGTTATCTAGGTCTTAAGCTCCCAATGTTGTCAACAAGTTTTTGCACCATGTAGGGAAACTTTGGAGTACTTCTAAGGTAGAAATCACACAAGGTTCTTGAGTGAGAGCTTCAACCACATTATAAAATTGAGCAGCTTGGGCATTGGGATTAAAGACAGCCTTCCAAAGTGTACTCTTAGGTGGATGCAAAATCATGTCGAGAGTAGGATTCTCGATAGATAAGGGGACAATAGACGAGGATTCTGGAGAACTAGTAGAGGGATTTTTCCCTGAAGAAGAATGATCTTCTTTCTTATCTACAGTTTTTTCATAATTCTGACTTCGAGTTTGCAGATTGATGGTATCTGAGGACATCATACGAATTTCCTATAATGAACTAGAGTTACCCTAGTTAGACATATGGTCTATCAGTTTTTGTTGAGAGAGAAAATGATCCGTAAGTACTACAGGTGCAGGATTAGACTTCAAAAACTGGGATATTTCATCACGACGAGGACACTCCTTTGAAAAATGGTCACCCTCGCATAGTAGACAGGGATATTTTTTCTTCCTTTTCCCCTTATCGTTATCATTGTTGGTTGGTCTTGGAGTCTCCTGTTGGTTTCCAGGTTTTTTATTTCTATCTTTACCTTTCTTTTTATTATTACCCAAGGTTTGAGTACTTTGAATAAAGTTGACCTCGGTGGAAACCTTAAAAGTCGAAGGAGTAGGGGTGGTAGTTTGGGGTTGCTTGGCAGGTTTCACTGTAGAAGGGGACTGGATTGAACCAACAATCCCATCAACAGGTACTTCTACTGGTGGCTTGGTGGGATCGGTGGTGGGGCGAGGAGCTTGAGGAATCGGGTCATAAAGAGTTCTAGACTGGGAATAAACCAAGTCTAGGTACTGAGCCTGACTAATATCCTGCTCTTTAGTAATGGAACTTCCCATAGCCACATCTCAGGAAATAGGAGGCAACAAGGATTTGGTAAACCAATTAGCTAATAACTGATCCGAAATAGGGGCCTTAATAATCCTTCTCTACCTTCTCCACTCATGAATGTGATCGGATATGTGGGTGGAGGTGTTCTGTCATAGAGAAGTTAAAATATCAATGCCCGTTTCACAATGAATAGGGAGCTGAAAGTGTGTAAGAAACATGATTTCCAATGAGCCAAAATCCACAAACAAATGTTGTTGGAGTTCAATGTATCACTTCGCGGCTGTACCGATCAAAGTTTGTTGCAAGAGTCGTAACCGAACGGAGTCATTTATGAGGGAGTTTGAAGAACACCACAAATGGAATGTCATAACATGGTTCTTTGGATCGTCTCCCTACTTCCCATCGAATTTTGGAATATCTGATGGTAACTTTACGGGAATGGGAGGCCATGAGGGATTGTGATGAATGGGGTCATTAATCAACTTAGACAAGTAAGGACAGTCCAAGGTTGCTAGGAAAGGTAACCGTCGGTTGGGTTGCACATACTGGTAATATTCATCTGGCATATAATTACCATTAGGACCATAAGTTGAGTAAGAAATAGGTTGTTGTGATGAATAAATAACGAAAAATATGCCTGCAAGGGGGTTGATTTCCAGGATTAGGATTGCTAGGACCACTAGGGCCTCCCAGAGGAGGACCACTAGGGCCACCGGGACCACCAGGACCACCAGGACCACTAGGAGGTGAACCACCAGACCCTCCAGAGCCACCAAGAGGTAGAACTCCAGATCCTCTAGAACCACTAGGCGGAGGGCCACTAGACCCTCTAGAGGCATAAGGAGGAAAACCACTAGGCCCCCTAGGACCACTAGGACCACTAGGAACATATGGAGGAAAGTTACCAGATCCTCTGGGGCCATTAGGCCCCCCAGGGGGAGGACCTCCATAAGGCGGTCCTCCGGCACCTCCTGCAATATGTATAGGTATCCCTCCCATAGCTGGCATGTAAGACCAGTTGGGTTTCCCCCATGGCGTAAAAGTGTTACTAGGGTATGGAATTCCAGCATAAGGAATTCCTATATGATTGGGTGGATGATTACCTACAGGTATTTGATAACCATAACCTCTAGAATTTTGACAGTTATAGGTTGTGCCCCCAAGGGCTGACCTGAAATGGATGGGTGATTAACCGCATTAGTACAGGTGGGAGGGAAATAAACTATAGATGGTTCTATGTTCGAGTTCTGCCCTTGACTAGGTACAATTTCAGTGCTAGATAATGTAGGTCGTTTTGGGGCTTGCCTCCCGTCAGTAGAAGGTATTGACGAAATGGGAATTGAAGGTTGAGCCCCAGGTGCAGAAGACCTAGGAGGATTAGGAACAAACATAACATGAGAGGTGATAGGGGTGGTAATTTGACCTGGGTTGTGTGGTGTTACTACACGATCTATAATCGGTTCAATGGGTCTCATAGAATCAGTAAGTGAACGATATCCCACAAGAACATATGTGGAAAATGATGGTTTTGGGCCTAATAGTTCATATATTTGCTTGTCAATCTCCTGTGCATGGAGAATGTCAGCATGGTATTTCCTACGTTCTTCTTCATCTTTAGAAGAGTTTAAACGGGTGCCAAATGAGGCAATGGCCTATCCTATAGAGGTATCCCAAAATGGAGCATTGGGACCATAATCCAGATGGATTGTATCATCAACATGACCTTTCGTGGGAGAATGGAACAAGGTATTTCCCTAATAATTTTTTCAGACCAAGGGAGGCGAGTGTGAAGAATATGGTACTCCACTTTCTGAAACCACATTATCTCCCACTTGGGAGGTAGTAGCAGCTCCTTGGTCGATAGCTTCCATTGGATTTTCTCCTGAACCAGGAGTAAAATTAGATGGCAAGCCCCATACTCTTCTGGACTGTCTTAACTCATCCAGTTTGTATAGTTCCTATCTAACCTAGGGTTTTAAAATCTAGAAAACACACCAACAAAATTTCCCTACAGAAGCTATAGGTCAAAACAAGCACACTTAAAATTATAGGAGGAGTTCAAAAAGTTAGGTCTCTCACCAGGATTGTCAAGAAGGTGCCACTCATGATATATCTTGAGGGTACATGTGTAGTAATCTCCCTGAATGCTTTTTTCGGTGTATGGCTCCAAGTAAGATGGCCAAAGTACTTTTCTCAAATGGATAGGGTATCCTAGTGGGGTCTCCCGATATACTCAAGGTACGTGGGAGCTTGAATCGGTAGTAGTGTTTTCTAATGCATAATTGTACATAAGGGGCCTTTCGATATACAATCAAGTATGCGGAGTACCTTTCTGTATACCCCAAGGGTACGTGAAAGGCCGTTCGATATACCGACGGTACGTGGAATAACCGTGCTAGTCCCAAGATGTAATGTAGACAAATAATGACAGCTCCTACACTTAACGATGCCCGAACACGTCTCTAACATATCACTCCAATTGCTACGTAAATTTTAACCTATAAATACCGTTAATTTTAAAGTGGATGGTTAGGTGAATGCATGGTATTTTGACAAAAAATTAAAACCATGCAGTATGCTTGTGCAAATATTTGACTTTACCGTTCAGTATGCCTACTTACGGGAGGGAAATAGAATATTTTCTTTTGTTTCAAAACCAAAAAAGACTTCCAAGCAACAGTCTTGAACACAAAATCAAAGAAAAACAATACTTTTCCAAACTGATTTCTCTTTTCTAGAAAGCAATAAGAAGGGGAAGACTCTCTTTTCCTAAAAGAAAAACAAGAAGCACACTATATGCAAATGCACTCTATTTTTTCAATTTTCTCAAAACATAAGCAAATCTAACTTAAAAATACCATATTTTTTATTTTGATTGAGACAGTTCTAAATGCATAAGAGATGAAAAAACATGAAGATCTTGAAAGCTTATAAAGCCAATCATAGAACCAATGTCCAACGCTTAATGATGATAACCTAGTCTCATTCGAAAATTTTCTTTTTTAAAGGAAGGAAAAATAAGTTTACTATGCAAACAAGAAATGAAACCTAGAAGCTAATCTATTGTTCTTCTTCTAGTCTATATAACAGAAATGAAAAGAGATCTTACTAACACCCTAAGATTTTCAGAAAACAAGAAATCCTTTCGCAAACACAACCAACAAGCATAGAAGCAGATGAACAATCAAAAAGCCTAATCTAGCTTTTGAATTTCTGAATCAAACCAGTCTTAAACCATAAAATTTTCAAACCAAAAGCATCAGATTCTGTCACACAAGCCTAACAGTGCAGGACTAAAAGCAACAGAACTCAAATTTTTACAGAAAAAAAAGAGGAAAAGGGGCCTTGGAATGATGCCTACCTAGCACCGAGCTTCTCAGGTGTTGACAGGGCAGTTCTATCCTCGTACCACTTCTCGCCAATGGGATACAGTCGGTGGCATCGTGTGCTACCCACTCTATTCAGGTGGTGGCACCGCTCCTCATACACTGCATACGTGTGGTTTCTTGTAGAAGACCAAAACACAAAGAGAATGACAGATCAAGTAAGAAAAGGAATAGATCAAGGAAAAAACTACTATATTGAGTATGGAAACAAAGCATAAAAGGTTGAAATGACTCAGATCTAAAGAAATCTAGAAGTTTCAAACCCAAATTAACTAAGTTAGAAAGTAGATCTAACTGAAGAGAGTTGGAGAAAGAGCCTAGATTCAGACAAGAGTTGAAAACTAATGAAGATCAGAACATTTGATACATATATATATTCCCTAGCAGAGTCACCATATTTGTTAGTTGGAATATTTCACCTTCTGCAGACAGTAAGGTGTTCCACTGGTTTGAATGGTTCAGATCCAGAACAATTGAAGGACAAAGGTTGAAGACCCTCCTTGGACACTGTAGATACCTGGAATGTGATGCTTTGATAGTAACCCTGTGTACCTGCAATCAGCTTAAACACACAAACACATCAAAGCTTTCAGAATATAATCTACTGATCCATGTTAGTGACTAAGGAATCTAACAACATACATGTGAAATCAAACAACAACAATAATGTGCGATGGAAATCAACTTGCATTAAGATAAAAATGGATAAGTTTACAACCAAGCCTTAGTGTTGACATGCATGTCCATGAAACCAAGCACTCTCATCCCCATAAGCTCCGACTCTGGCTCTCTATGCTCTCCAATGGCTTGGGCCAAGTGATCAATCCAACATCATAACAATACCTTAAGAGTTCCCCCCCTCAACCATGGATATGATATTATATTTATAAGGCTCAATGGATAGGGATGGTTGAGAGATTAGTGGATGAGGTGGCCTCTAAGATCCTAGGATGAGGGATCTCAAGCTCAACTGACCCACAATGATAGGGATAAGGGAGGACACGAGGCTCATCATCTATAAGCCTCGAGAAACTTCTCTTTTTCCCTTTTTACATAGGGTACATCTTTTCTCCTTCAATGACAGAGCGGTTCTGGTAAGAAACTCTTATGTACTAAGGGCCATAAGTGGTGGCACCACTTGTGGACAATAAGGGATAGGTGGTGTCAACAAGGCACCGCTCCTGGACAACAGGGAAAGCATGGTGCTGGGAATTTTCATGAAAGTTTGACAATTAGCATGGGTTTCCACTCCAAGTGTTGGGATTAAGGGCAAATAGGTATGTCAAAGGTCTTATCACATGATGGTGACAAAATTTTGGTATAAAAACTGTCACTCTAGAGCTTGTGGTGATCATATTTCTAGGATGGATACTCCCCAGAAAATCATATGCACTGGGTACTTTTAGCCCTCAATCGTCAAAGATTATATGGAGGATGTTAAAAAATGCTTGCCCTGTCATCTTTTCACATCCAAAAAGCATTCCCACCCTGCTTCGTAACATTTCATAATAGCAGTTGGTCCTTCTGCAAAATGGGGCATTGATTTTATGCATTTTAATCCTACCTCAGCCAGGCAGCATGGTTACATCACTGTGGCCATAATTTATTTTACTAAATGGGCTGATGTTATGCCTATATACGTCGAAGATGGAAAAACTACTGCTCTACTTCTATTCAACCATATTATCGCTAGATTCGGAGTTCCTCAGGCCATTGTGACTGGTCATGGTTCACACTTTCATAATAATATTATGTTAGAATTCAGTTCTAAGATAGATTTCTTCCATGACAACTCCACACCCTACTACCCGCAAGCTAATGGCTAGGTTGAAGCTATCAATAAAGTGATTAAAACTATGCTTCAATGGATGGTAGGGAGATCCAAACCCAGTTGGCATTTACAATTATTTTCAGCATTATGGGCCTATAGGACCATTGTCAATAGATCCACCAGTCTAAGATCGTTTCAGTTAGTGTATGGACTGAAGGCTACTCTTCCTATAGAGTGTGAAATCCCTTATGTGAAACTCGATGTAGAATTGCTACCCAACACCACTCCAGAAGCAGACTGGTTCTTATATTTAAACAAGATCGATGAGAACTGTCGAGATGCTGCCTTAGAAAATGAGGTGCATCAATGATGGATAAAATCCTAATATGATAGATCCGTTCAACCTCGCACTTTTAATGAAGGTGACCTAGTCTTGAGTTATGACCAGAAACACGATAACTCGGGAGTTGAAAAACTAGAATCCATGTGGCATGGGCCTTACATTGTTAGTCCTGTCTTTGAGAAAGGGTCTTGCAAGGTTATATATTATGATGGGATACCCTAGAGAGAGCCTCACAATGGGATCTACCTTAAAAAATACTATTCCTAGTACATCTAGCATAGGTTTGTTGTATATAGATTTTATAGAGTGTTGTGTGTATTTTGAAGTGTGGATGTAGTGTGAATATAAGATGTGTCTTTCACAAACCTGCTTATGTAGTCTTATGCTTAAAATGAATAGATGACCACCTATGTTGGTTTCATAGATGATTCTAATCGATACACCTTGAATCTTAAATCAACAACTTGGGTATTGTACTCTCCTACCGATGATCTGGTGAGCTCAGGAGGAACTTGTTTGGGTTCTGGAACAAACAATCTTGTAGAATATGATGCACTGATTGGTTTTTTGATTGAATCTCTAGCTAACGATTTGAGTCATATTAGGTTTTACCTAGATTTGGATTTAGTTGTACAACAATTAAACTAAGTATACACTATTTGGAACCCCTTACTTCTTCGTATGTTCTGAAGAGTTTGGATTTTGGAAATGTCTTTTTAATAGATTTCGTACCAACATATTCTAAGGATCTTGAATATTGTATCAGAGTCATTGGAAAATTTTGACTTGGATTGGTATCTTTCTCATATGTAAAGTTCATTTTAACATTGATTTCATTCATTAAATCACATAGGTACATAAGTAGAAATTCATTCACATAACACATCGCACACACATATGTAAATAAATGGTTTAAATATATATATCTATATAATGGTGTTTAGATACAAAAAAATGAAACCATAAGCTTTCAAGTCACCCAAAGTTTCGAACCATCAAGTTTCTAGTACATATAAAAAGGGAAAAGACTGAAGCTTTGAACATTTGAGTATAAATATGATACAAAAATTAGGAAGCCACTCTAGGATAATCCTCATGCTCATGGTAGCACAGCATGAGCCACTCAGGGGATTATCCTCCCGAAATATACATATACCCCTGCAGTATGGGGCTAGTAGCGCCTCAGAAGTTCATCTATCAAAATCTTGGGTATGCCCATGGTTAACCACTAGAGGTTCTCCTCTATCTCTTAGATCTCTTTCTTGTCCTCCACATTTTTTATATCTATATCTATCACTAGTCCTCTCCTCTCTATGGGTAAGGCTCTCACTGGAAGGGAAAGTCCTATGTCTGCACAAGCAATATTGTATCTCCCAGTATCACTCAAAATATTAAAAAAATGAAATATAAGGTCAAATAAAAAAACATATGTAGTTGTATGCTTATTACCTTGATCGATTCATTGATCCCCCTCAGGAAATGGGAGGTCACGGTAAACCTTGAAGTCTTCTCTAGCATACATGTATTCCTTAGCCATCAATATTTGTATTGAAATTCAATGAAAGAATCCTACCTTATATGCGACTCTAGGGTCTCCACCACCGCCATGTTGTGACATGGCATCCACCCATATGGGCATCCTGGGATCCTCAACATCTAGCGTACTCAAATGCACATGTGGTCTCATCAGTGGCACCCGCTTGAAGAAGAACGATACCATCATGAACCCATAGAAAAACTATTTGAGCTCTCCCCTTCGACACTTTCTCATTTCATCTTTGAGGATGACCAACAACCCCCCTCACTCCCATTGAATATAGTGGGATCCATGCAGTCCACTGCATACAACAGGTGAGTGTGTGTGGTATAGTGAGAAAATATGCTACCTGCTACCTTCTCAATCATGAATGCCATGGTTATAAATGGATTGTCTACTATATGTTTGATGGGGATATTCCCTTCCTGATATCTAGTCCCCACCACACAATACTCATAAATGAGATCATCAACTAACATCTCAACATCCTTCGAACATGTGAGTAGCACTGGAATCCCCCTCTAGGATAATCTAGTCAATAAATTGATGTCATCGACATCTATGGTAAATATATGGGTCCCATCCTAGAAGTCATGTTGGTCAGGGTCCCACATACAGATCAAATACTCCAATAGTCGCACATATGTTATCATCCCAGGGACACTGAAATACTTTAGGAGTTCACATTCTCGGAGAGCCCTATTAGCCATATGGTCATTGGCTTCCTGAATGTCATGTTCTCTCTCTTTCTATATTTCCATTCTAAGAGTTGATTTCCTGCCAAAAACAAATGGAATACCCATTAGATGCATGCTAGACTCCACATAAAGGAAAGAAACTGGAGATTATGGCTTGGTTTTTTTGTTTTTGAAGTGCACTTGCCACTGACGCTATTTCCCTAGGGGATAGAGCGATGGCACCTTTTCTCCCATTAGATAGAGCTCCTTTGGAATTTTTCACTCTTTCAAGGGGTGTGCCGATGCACGTCCTAAAAGGGAGAAAAACATTGGCCTGTGCGTGCTCTATCCCTTGGGAAAACCATCCAAAAACACCAAAAAATGACTTAAAACAAAAAAATCCACCTTGAAAATGAAGGGCTAGGGCTTAGCTCTTATTTGGTTCTGATGGTTCACTCGAAGATGCCTTGTATCTACCAAAATCTTCCCCAAAAATTTTCCTTCTTTGCACAAGTTTTACCCAATGACAATGGTAAAAAACATATGGTAAGAAATTTGTAACTATTCCACCTTTCATACATTATTTTTTTTATTTTATAAAAAATAATTCATGGAATATTTTAATTTGTTAGGTCTTTTCATGTGTTTTCCTATAGTTTTCATGGTAAACTTGTTCTCATGTCACTTTTGAATATTTCAGGCTATTTTTTTACGTGTTTTACTATGAAGGAGTTTCTTTTTGTATTTTTCACGTTCCGGGTCAAGTGGAAAAAGTACTGAGCGCCTTTTCTACCTTTGGAGTTCTCGTTAAAAACTCAACAAATATGTATCGAGTATAATTTTATTGTTTTTTAGACTTTTCAAAAATGTATTATGAAAAAAATAATCCCTTATGGAGTTACCTTTAATATCATTTCAGGCTCCTTAAACACAAAACGATTGCCAAGCGAACTTCATGCTTTCAGACTTGTAAAAGCATTTGAATGATCTCCTGATTCGTGATAGTTTACCCCTTTTTTGGACAGAATGGAATCATTTATGAAAAATGTATTACTCTATTTTATTGCAGCTAGAATACTTCTCCCAGGAATCAGTTTATACTTTTTTGGGCCTTAGGGACTAAATTTATGAAAAATTCCACCCTGCAGTCTTCTTAGTCATTTTAGACTCTCTAAACATGAAATGACGACTGAGCTTACCTTCCTCGGAGTCATAAAATAAAGCGATGAAGAATTCTTTTTGGGAATGAACACCTCCTTTCTCAGGTTCATCAAACATATGAGAATGGGCTCATCACTTAATGAGCTACATCGAGCATTTTTTACCCTTTCCAAGCTCACTGAAAAGAAAAGAGGTACTCATCCTTTGCGATGGGGAAATTAAGGGAATGGGAAATTCCTTTCATTTGTATGTATGGTAGCTCATAGTCCACCGTTGAACATGGCACCTATATGCATTTTCATTTTCAAACAGTTGGGTATTTATCTTGTCCTCGAGTCGATCAATTTTCATGAGACATTTAAATCCTTTAATTCAATTCAAAGAATGCATCCTCATGGCCTTGCATTACACCTAGTCTCTTCCTCGATGAGTCAATGTTTCCAAGTCATTTCTCATGTCGTTTAATTTTCAAGAGGAAGCTCCTCTTTATTTTCCTTTCCTTCCTTTGATTCAGTCACATCTGAATCAGCCCTATGGTTGTTTTTATCACTTGAACATCATACTTTTTTCCATGTTTTGTGTCGATGATGAGGGAATGGTCATGTCCCTCCTTCGATGAGTCTATTCCTATCAAATTCAACACATCATATGAGAATTAGAATTAGAAACCAATTAAAGTACCTTGAAGCCTGCATGCCTCGATTGAAAGTTTTCCTCGCTTTAAAGAATAGCATTTCATCAATGGCCTTTGATCTAAATATTCCTTTGAGTATTTGACTCCAACATCTCTATTCACATTCAAAGGAATGTACTGGGATATCTTTGGAATCATTGAAATCAATGTTGATCTCCCTCGCACTTGTTAACAGTATAAATCCATGATCGGTAATCAAGTTGCTTCTACCATGTTTGACATCAGGACATCTATTCGCATGGTTAGAATCATATCATTGGGATTGGAGTGAAGACCCTAGGTGGTTACATATTCAACTGAATATGTGTCTATCATCAGTTTGCAATGGAGTATTATTTTAAGTTATGACATCGATCCACATTGTATGTTTGATGGTTGTGTATAGTATTGAGTCTGGATAACATGGATCTACTTTTTATGTTCCGTAGCCATGTTCTGATTTAAATCTTATTGATCATGAATCTACAGTGTCTTATTAGTAGCCATGACATAGTCATTATAAATGGATCTGTAGTGTATTGGTTTCAACCATGATTGTGTCATATAGTTGGTCATTGGTCTCGCATCAAATATTGACTCACCTCTCTTTTTCCTATGATATCAGATCAATATCTAACAAATCATTTCACCTATCCTATTCCTCTACCTTGGGGGGAATTATGTTACACCTACAAATGTTTGAATGCTCTAATCCCCTAAAATCCTTGGTGAAAACCTCTTTTGGGACCTTATTGCTCACTTCTAGGTGGTCTGACACACCTTGCTACCTAGCATAGGGCGTAAAACATACCTTACACTTTTTGAACACTAGCATAAGGCATCAGTGGTGCCTGTCCCTTTACCACAAGGTGCATGTGCACACTTATTTCTCTCACAATGAGCACCATCAGTCCCCAAAAGGAAAAAAGAGAAGATTCCATAATCTTCCAGGAGAAATTTCTCATGGAGCATGATCCTAACAATGTGGGAGAGATGGTACTTGACCTTCTAACCCCTAGGGATAGTTACCTACCTTCCTCCCAAAATATCTCAAGCTATTTGGGATTCATTTTGCCTATAAAAGAAAGCTATGTGGACCACATGAAGGGGGGACCAAGAGAGCATCCTTATGTTGTTGGATTGAAGTCTGGTATACGAGGAAAAGAGCGAGAATTTTGTGAGTAATAGGTGGCATAGTTGATAGTGTAGATGAGTTTGTCAAAGATCTTGTAAAAGAAAAGCTATTGACATCAAGGATTTGGTTGTACCTTTATTTTCTTATCTTTGAATACAAATTTTTTTCCCTTTACCATAAATGATTCGTGTTGATATTAATTATTTATTACTATTTTCCTTGATCATTAGTATAGATCATTGACTTATCTTGTTTCTCTCATGTTTTGTATTATTTTCTATGTTCTTTGCAGGTACATGTGACCGGACAAGGATCTATGAAACAAGGACAACCCTTTTCATTCAAGGTAAAGAGAGCTCATCATTCAAGTATATAAGTCATATAAGGAGAGGATATAATGGTCTATCCTTACACCATGCAGGCTATGGGAACAATCTGTGTCCACAATGATTGAAATATTTCTGGTAATAAGAGTGATTCCTATATCCTCCAAGAAGAAACAAAAATCAATGGAAACCACACTCCTTAAGAAACCATAAATTGTTGGTAGAATAACTAGAATCCAAGTTGCATGATTAAAGAAAAAAGGTCAAGTAATAGAGAAATAAATTATAGATATAGATAATATTTTTGAGAAGTATCCAAGTAGTCCAAGAACTCAGTTTCCTTAGTATAAAGTGGCATAATCGGGATTACAAGAAAAGAACATTGAGTTACAAGATTTGTGTGCTTAAAAATCAAGTTTTAGACCCACAAGATATGTCATTTAAAGGATCTGAACTTGTTCAAGAGGTAAGTCTTGAAACTTTTACTTCTACATTATTAAACAAACAAAGGATAATTATAAAGTTAAAGAAACATGGTAGAAAATGGGAAATTTTAGATAGATATATCAAGATTTAAAATGAAAAACTAAAACATAATGGAAAGAAACTGAGAGAAAAAAATGATAATCTACGAGAATAGGTGAGGACCCTTAGGAAACATGAAAAACCATGGTTTCAGTAGAATAAAAAATTAGAACGAAGAACTTGGGTCTTGAAAATCAAAGTTTTATAGTAGAAACATAATACAAAAAAAGAAAAGACTATAGTATTGGATATATTAGTAGCCATAGTAGAGGAATCTCATTTTGATTCTCCCCTTGAAACAAAAATGGAAGAAATACAAGATATGAAGGATTTTTATGGGTATATCAATGAAATTTTAGATGATATTTGCACAAATACTCTAGATTTAACATTTGTGAGTTTGAAATATGTTGAATGGAAAGGAAAAGAAGAATTATATGACCTTGAGATTATATACAAGCAATAGTATAAATATGAGGTGCAAAATATGCAAGAATAGTGGTATGCCAAATATTTATCTAAGGAAGATAAATGGAAAACCAAAATACATGGAATTTAAAATCAATTAGCATCCCTAGATTACGATAAACAAATTATTTATCAGTTAGTTGTTCAATAAATATCATGTATAAGTCTAGCAAGAGTATCGTCTATCTATTTTTATGAACAATGATACTCATTTTAGAATATAAAGACGAAAATCAAGAAAAAATATAGAAATAAAAACTTTGCTTGAATTTATAGATGTGTGCAATGGTTCTATAGATAGAGAGTATAACCTCATATGTGAACTTTAACATTTTAACTTCTTCTAAGTGAATAAAACTCAATATAATCCTAACTTAAATGTAGGAGAAGTAACCAGTTAAGGGAATTAGACTCTTTCATGCAACATCAAGTTAAATGGGATCTTTATATGAGTTCCTTTCAAGTGTGTGAATATATTTATTAATTGTGGGTAAGATTAGAAAATCATGTTCCTGTAGTAGTTTTCAGCAGTCATGAGGACATATTGAGAAATACTAAAGAGTTGAGATCCTTCACTAGAATCAATCAGAGAATAAAACTTCAAGAATTTGAGGGTGTGAAGGATCAATATGTGTTACCATCTCTTGTAGCTTCTAAAATAAGATGAAATTTATTATATCACTCACTGCAACAACGTGATCCCATGGGTTATCCTCTCTCCAAGATTGGATTAACAAGATCATATCTCTACATCAACTCCTTAAGAAGAAATGGTAGAAAATGGATTGGACTTAGGTTTCGTTTCCTATTACTATGGCGAAGTAAGAAATTTTATAGGGGGACAGGTCAACTAAAAGAAAATGAAGATACTACAATATGGATGAAGTGGATAGAAGTCTTAGATTTCATTCAAAAATAGAAAATGGGAATCCATCCTTTAGTTGGAAAAACACATAGTTGGAGACTATTAGTATGAATTAATTCATGGTTTGAGACATTCCATAACTCAGGCATGGGGGAGATGTTGGGTGCTAAAATTGTGATCATTTTGTCTTGCAATTTTGGATTTATGTGTTAGCTAGATCATCCTTTTTTGCATTATAACCTACTATTTTCCTTCTTGAACCAATGAAAACTCCATAATTAGATGACAACAAGCATTATAGGTACTTAATTTTGTTCTCCGCCCATGTTTCTATTATTTGGTGTTTTAAATAATTTTAAATCATTAAAAGGGTGAGCTAGCGATAGTGTACACCAATATCAAATTCTTCTGAATTAAGTAGCTTTAAATATTTGTAGGTGGACCATTCAAATTATTCTACATGGGTTTTGATATGGACATGTCATACTATCCTATTCACCTCCTAGATCAATGAAAGTGAGTTCAAAGTCAACACGACAACCACAACTAGTCATGGGTACATAGGTAGAGTTAGTGTAGCGATGTTCCTACAATTCAATGATTTGCATGATCCACTAGATCGTGATGAGATATGTTAATTTAAGGTATTTATGATAGGAAAAGGGATGGATCAAATCCCCTGAGTTTATATTTTTTTCTCAATAATAAGACAAACATATTATGTCTCATAATTGTGATTATTATATTTGTAAATAGACTAATATATGATCTTAGTTATTATCTATTTTTGCATATGAATGATATATAAACCCCAATTTCAATAAGCTTAGACTAATCTCAATCTATGAGAACATAAATTTATTATCAATATCAGTTTCCAATACTCAAAACATTGGTTTCCAATAGTTTATATATCGGTTTCCAATACTTAGATATTGTTTCCAATATAGTGGATATCAGTTTCCAATATCTAAGTTATCAGTTTACAAAAAATGATATATCAGTTTCCAATTATAATTTTCTCCCATCTTATAACAAAAATGTTAGAATAATCAACCCATAGTATTTACCCACTTAGACATTATTTCATTTATTTTGTCTTATTTGCCTAGTCCATGAGTCCCACCATGTGCAAGT
>LPNX010349098.1:299320-329636 GCA_001517045.1 Pseudotsuga menziesii
AATAAGAATTTCCTTAATTCAAGTGAGCAAGAGTAGGAGTCACTACCCTTTCTCACACACTAGTCATTCTCATTCTCAGGAAGAAGAGGAAAAGCACTGACCCTTTCTCATTGATAATATGTTCCTATGGGTGTGTCCCATAAATATATGATAAGGTATTGCACCTTTAGTAACATTTGAGAGCAAGGAACATCAGACAAAGAGTGGGACACATTCCCAAAACTACGTCTATTTCCTTAAACAAACCTGAATGCATAGTAGACCTCAATGGACAACTTCATAAAAATTGTGACCCATTACAAATTTATAAGATAGATTTAATAAATCCATGATGAATCTTCCATAAAAAAAATGGCTCAAAGATTCCCCAATTTGCTACAATATTGTGGGTGAGGCATTGTGAAAAACACGTTGATACGTAAAAATATGCATTCAATGGATTTTAATAATTCATTATCGTCAAACAAATTTAGATATTAATATGGTTGTTGGAAAATGACGCATATCCCCGCTACTAAGAGAGCAACACATGACAAACCAGTCGGAAGGGAACACCTGAATTTGTCACCCATTTTCACTTTATAAGCTGTATTTTATAATCCCATGATCGGTCCATGAACCCAACATCTCCATCATAGCCTCAGACAACTACAAAACAAGAGGAAATTATCTATGCATTATCGCAAGAAAACAATGCAGCACATCATTTGGAATCCCAAGTGCACAATAATGAAAAAACACTTATCATATATCACTAATAGTCATATTCGTGTGGCTTGCTGTAAACTACATTGGATAAAAAAATGTGGCACCAATTTAACAAAAAAATTTGAAAGCACCACTTTAACAATGTAATAAAACATATTAGTTAGTTATACCGACATCGATTGGGGTGGAAATATTATTGATTGCAAGATAACTTTCAAGTGTTTTTTCAACTTAGGTTCTGCTACGATTTCTTGGTCTAGTAGAAAGTAGGGTTGAGTTTCCCAGAGTACTATAGAGACTAAGTACATTGCTTCTATTACTGCTTGTAGAGAAGTAGTGTGGCTGAGAAAGTTGTTTGAAGCATTATTTGGTGAGAAGGTTCAACCTATAGTAATTAGGTGTGACAACCTGAGTTGTATAAAAATTTCCAAAAATCCATTGTTTCATGACAAGTCGAAACACAAAGAAATGAAGTATCACTTCATTTGAGACATGGTGTAGAAAGGTATTGTAAAAATTCAGTACATAGCTACTGATGATCAGATTGCATATTTTAAGGTTTTACAGTTATATCAGATCTTATAACATTTAGCATCATAACAGCATAACCATAAGAGAAGATATCACTGAAAGATAGACAAGAACTGCCACAAAAAGAACACAAATATTTATCCTGGGAAACCCTCATGGGGAAGAAAACCCAGCAAAAATGTCCTTTGTATAAGATGTATAAAAGGAAAACCCAAAAACATGTTTTCTCCTCATTCTATTTTGTCTCTCTCTCTCCTATGTGATACACAAGTGAGTGAGTCTATGTTCAAATAATAACCATGGCTCCTCTATTTATACATATTTGTCAAATGAATTTTTCACTAGACAAGTCGGTCCCAATAAAGTGTTTGGGCTGACTTCACCTATGAATACTCAAAACTAGTATATTAGATTATTTATTAGGGTTCTAAAGCCCCGATAGAAGAGGAGGATTAACTCCATGACTCTATGATGCCCAAATACACTAGTAACACCTCGTTGGAGGAATAATAACATCTCCCTTGGGTTACATCAGTAAAATACATTTAGAATATCCTTTGAAGTTACAATATTTCAACACTCCCCCTTAAAGAGAAGGTTATTATACTGATAACATCATCACAGACTATAGGAGAACATAGATACAATTACAACAGTACCTTGAGGAGATACATCTATACGTCACAGACATTTTTTCACAATTAGTAACTTCGAACAGTTACTCTTCATCTTATGCCTCACATGTTCACTTGATCCTTTATTTGCGGCAACGCATCGATATTTTGATCCTTTGTAGCAGCTGTTCGATCTTCTAATCCTTTGCAGCAGTACTTTGATCTTCTGATCCTTTGCAGAAGCACTTCGATCCTTTGCAACAACACTTCAATATTTTGATCCTTTGCAGCAGCACTTCAATCTTTTGATCCTTTGTAGCAGTACTTCGATATTTTGTTCCTTTGCAGCAGCAACTCAATCTTTCGATCCTTTGCAACAACACTTCTATCTTGTCAATCCTTTGCAGCAGCACTTTGATCTTCTCGATCCTTTGCAGCAGCACTTCGATCCTTTCGATCCTTTTGTATCAGCACTTCTATCATTTATATCCTTTGAGGTATCACTTTGATTTTTCTTGATCCTTTGCGGCCACACTTCGATCTACTCGACCCTTTATTAATGTACTTTGATCTACTTGATCCTTTTCCACCATGATACCTACAGTACACATGATCTATTTGTGGGATAATCAATCATTATCACTTTAGGAAATAAGTCCAAGGATGATGCAATTCTCACATGATCCAATTACAGTTTGATCAACCGCTATCACTTTAGGGCATAAGTCCAAGGATGATGCAATCCTCACATGATCCAATTACAGGATGATCAATCCCTATCACTTTAGGACATAAGTCCAAGGATGATGCAATACTCACATGATCCAATTACGGTATGATCAACCCCTATCGTTTTAGGACATAATTCCAAGGATGATGCAATCCTTACATGATCCAATTATGGGATGATCAAACCCCATCGCTTTAGGACATAATTCTAAGGATGATGTAATCCTCACATGATCCAATTACAGGATGATAAATCCTTATCAATTTAGGAAATAAGTCCAAGGATGATGCAATCCTCACATGATCAAATTACATAATGATCAATCCCTATCTCTTTAGGACATAAGTCCAAGGATGATGCAATCCTCACGTGATCTAATTATGGGATGATCAATCCCTATCGATTTAGGACATAATTCCAAGGATGATGCAATCCTCACAGGATCCAATTACAGGATGATTAATCCCTATAACTTTAGGAAATAAGTCCAAGGATGATGCAATCCTCCATCAGCATGATTCATGAAATCAATTAGCTAAATTTTCTACAACTAAATGTAGATCTTGACCACACCTAGTGCTGGTCTTATTGTCCATGAGGACTGATCATAGACCATCCATACCACACAGGTTAGGACCACTCACAATTGAGTGTTATACTATGGTATCTATACTTATGTGTAGGCATACTCTTCCAAATAAGAGTATAGTCTACAAGGAATATCTCGACTGCATACACAATGTTAGTCCTAGTGTCCATGAGGACTCATCATAGAGCATCCAGACCACTAAGGTTAGGACCACTCCTGAGCGAGTGTTTAATATATGGTATCCACAAATGAATGTGAGTACTCTCCATGAGAGTAAAATATTGTAGGGCTATCCTTAGATATTAAGGACCACTCTCATGAACAAAGTGTTAAACTTGCTATCCTCCAGAGAGGATACTATCATCCACAAGTGAATGTGAGAACTCTCCATGCAAGAGTAGCATATACAGGGCCATCCTTAGCTAGTAAGGACCACTCTCATGAACAAAGTGTTATACCTTCCATCCTCAAGAGAGGATACTATCGTTCACAAATAAATTTCATACCATTATCATTGTCATCCTTCATTGATGTTAGTCTCATCATCACTACCCATTTTCCCCGAAGAATTCATATTATCAACCTCCTCCCTTGTAATGTCCCCTGGGATATAAATGGGATCGAGGGACATGTCATTAGCTCTCTAACACTAATAAGATAATTTTATCACAACGAATTAGTTAAAAAATATTAAAATTCATTTTTCAATATTTGTTTCATGACAAAGTCCTTTTAATTACAAATAAATTAAAATAAATTCAATAATTACTCAAATGTCTGATCTAGGGGCTAGAAAGGATTACTAACACCTTCTAGCAACATCATATATCCATCCCAATCCAATTGAGACATAAATTTGACATCTAAATTCCATTTACTCTTAATTATGATTAATTAGTAATTAATGTCCCAATTACGATACTTAACGACAATCATAGTGCATAATTGACGGTACTTATTATAATTTCATTTGTTTAACACTTAACCACTGTTTATCAGGTCCAATGGATAATTAACTCCTAATAACATGTAAATCAGGGCTAATTACCATTTCCCAATTAATTAAATGTAGTAATTATGAAAATTATTTCACGAGAACTAGTTAACTAGTTGTTCAATACTAACAACTAGTCTTGCACTAAATAGACACACAACTATCCAAATGAACCAAAAAGTGAACCTGTTACCCCCGAATTTGATAGGGGTATCAACAAAGCAGCAGTATCATGACTGCTTGAGTAAAAGTGCAGATTCTAACACACAATGGAAAAGTATGCCCTTGTTGAAGACTGTAGCCTTGTATTTAAAACAGAGTGCCAAACAAAAGGTGATAATGGAGAAGCTGCTACTGTTGCAAATGATCAGGATCTGGAGGAGGCAGATTCCTCTTTTGATCTGTTTCGAGATGGAGAAGATGGCTTGACCGATGAATATGCATATGACTATGATGGCTATGTTGATGAAACAATTAGGGGAGACAGATGCATGGATTCTTTGTCCCTTCTTTTGTCCAGGTGGGCGATACACAATTACTGATGTGCATTATGTAGCGGATGGTAACAGACTTGTTCCTACAGGCACGACTAAATTTTCCAAGGATGCTACTTTTGGTTCCAAAACATCAATTATTCGTGAGTGAGTTGAAGAGAAAACAAAAGGACATTCCAACCAGACTCGTTTTCCGTTGGCAGCCGAGTGCACCAGTTTGCAATTTCATGTCCATCAATTGCAGTGGTTGCGTGAAGTGTTGGGTAACAAAAGGCAGCCATTGACAGACGATTGCACAATCATAATTCAATTTCATAGTCATCACGATCTCGCTGGAAACCAAGTCACGAATTACTGGGATATGCTAAGGATCCAATTCGCCAGAACCATTCTCATCATCGCCTTCAGTTGCAATTTGGGCTGTGACTTATGCCGTGTATCTTGGCCGCCATAAGTTTAGCTATGAGATGCCGTAAAAAAGTTTATTCCTCATCGATGGATCTCCACGTCTCTGCTTACAGGTGTGGTATGCCTTCACTTGGAGTTTTGAAACAGCACCTATCCACCGAGTGCTCCTTCTCTTCATTAAAACCGCAGATTGCGTTGGAAAGCAGCTTCAGGAATCACGGAACCTGTTCTCTTCACATTGGTAGAAACTGTGGTTTATGCCGCCAAAAAATCCATGATTAAACCCAATGCAAGGCTCGGCGTTTTGAGGAAGATAGGAGTATGGAATGGAGTACATCAAACCTCCGAACTATCATGCTCAACTTTGAACAGCGTTACAATTTGGTTTGTTACTCCACATCAGCAATTATCTCTGGCAGCCAAGCAATTCACGACCCACCTTTATTTTGACAGCCAAATCAAGTCACCGAGTCGGCTGAAATGCTAAGCCCGAGTTTAGTGGAAGTTGATGCATTTCTTTTGCTTCATTTCTTCCATGTGGCAGCTCCTGCCCTTCAAAGACCCACGACACGTCAATTTCTCCTGGCAACCGGTAGAGTTCTGAGCTATGAGTCATTGGCACACGGATTGACAATCGATTACAGAATCACGATCAATGAGGAAGGTGCCATAATTTTATTAAGACTGCCACAGAATCGTTTGACATTGAGGAATCTATCCACGTGGAAATACTTGCTCAGTGTGTTAAATCTTTATTTGATTTCCATCGTCGTCGTTTAGCTGCTGTTGGTGAGTATCATGGCTCGTGGAATCCATCCATGACAACAACAAAAAAAGGGCAGCAACTCAAAATCTGATTGGCGGTCCATTGTATCGACAGCCGACAAAGTTATAGCATCCAACGTGACAATTGGTAGAGCTGGCAGTTTGGGATGAGGAATTTTGTTTGGTGCAACAGTCCAAATAATTAAAGTCAAACTCAGCGCAGTTGGCACGATTATGTGGAATCTGCTAGCAGCCAGCGTGAAAATTTTAATGGGAGTCGTGTGCATCTCTTCACGTGGTCTAGCACTCCACAGTTTCTAGTGACAGTCGAGTGGGTGTTAGCTGAGTGGGTGTTAGATGCAATAGTTGTAAGGATTTTTGGATCCCACGTTTTTGTAGCAGATCCCGTTCATTTGGCAGCCAAGCAGATTTTGCTTGGAGTTACGATGAGTCACCTTACGTTGACAACACCTATTGAATATACATCTTCCTGTTTTCTAAAGTGTTTGGTCATATGAACTCTTAGTTAAAAGTTGGTTGCCCCTTTTACTAGGTGGGAGATTTTAGCTAAGGTAGGAGTACCTTTTAATAAAGTAAAGTTTATGGGCAGTCCTTGGAGGACAAAGTGGATCTTCGTCCACCTTTCTTTCTTTTTCTTTTTTAGTTAAATTATTATTTTATTTGAAAAAAAAGGTTTTTTTTTTCCTTTTGGGGCCTATAAAGAGCATAGCTCTTTCATTGTAACAGATGGAAAGTTATTGGGCTGGGAGGATTTTTCCCCGGAGTTAATAAAGAAATTCATCATTGATCTTTTTGGACATGTTGGGTCTTTCAGTGGTAATCTTGTGTTTTCTTAAGTTGTAGACTAAGCCGGCATAGAAGGCTAACAATCTAGCACGTTTGGAAAGCATTTGCGGCTGCCAAGTTGCTTGTCGCCGTTATGTTCTCGAAGGTCTGGGAGTAATGGAAAGTAGTCAGTTATACTACCATTCTCCTGGCCTCTGATTATGGAGCGGACCAGCCTGATCTCCCTTCTGCAAAACGCAAATCCTTTCTGATTCCCCTTCTGACTCCATTCGCCCTTCTGATACTGGCACTGGCCTTTTCCTTGAGGACTGATCCTCCCTTCCCTTCCTACCCATCAATCCAACTTATTTTCCTTTCTTCTACCCAAGTTTCTCTAAGGCAGCCTCTTCAGATCACCCTGCCCTCAACTGCACCTGCTTTAGAGATCCGAACTTAGGGAAACCCCCCTAGAGCTGGAGAAGATCCAGCCTGAAGCGAGGAGAGAGAAGGTGTGGTGACATTGGCCTCTCCCTCGAGAGGTTGTCGCTGGACCGACGCGCCGGTGGTTTGGGCTTTCGGCACCCGCGTGCCAGTTTCGGGCGACAACATTTTGGCACCGTTGCCGGGGACAAAGTCCAGCTCCCAGATTTTGAAGACTATGCTTCATTGACATCTGTGGAAGATTACGTTGCAGATTATTCCTCTCACATGGCGACTCCATGAAGGGACAGATCCCTTGTCCTTTTGCAGATTTAAAAGATCCAATTGAGTGTAGAGGTGAGCACACTCATCAGAAGGCTTTCAAGCTCACCTTGGCAACTCCACAGCTTGGTATGAGGTATGGTTATATGCATTTTTCAAATTAAGTACCTCATTGTTTGATTATGGGAGAACCGTGTGATATTTGGCATGAGGCTTACAGCCCGCTGGATTTCTAAAAAATCCACGGATTTCCTAATCAGTGTTATGACTGTGGGAAGGTGCATGACATTCTTCCCGAATTTTACGGAAATGTTGGTGTTTCAGCCATCCATCATATTGCCTCTCTTTGCAAATTGATGGCTGATTTTAATGTTCATCATGAGGATGATATTATGGTCGTTTTTGCTATAACTTTGGAAAGGGATGCAATGATCTGGTTTTATGGCCTTTTGGATGAATCCATAGATTCAGTGCCAAATTTTTTCGAGAGGTTTCTCCTCCGCTGGCACGATGGGACAGTAGACGAGATTGAGAAGCTTGCTAAAAAATATGATGCTCTCATCCCTAGGGTCCATCACGAACTTGAGGAAGAGATTCATGAAGAACAAGCCATGGAAGATCTGGTTGAGGAAGCAGTACAAGAAACCTTGGTTGAAGACATTGCTGAAGAGATCCCTGATAGAGCCATAATAGAAGATGTGAAGTTTCCCCAAGCTTATGAACAACCTCATGATGTAGATGAGAAGCTGCATCAGGTATATTTTGATACTAATAACATTTGTGTTGCAGATATGTCTCATGAAAGTCTTATGGATAACAAAATCCAATTTGACAAAGGGTTGTCCAATGCCTATCTAAGCCCTCTTCGGTGTTATCTTGATGAAGCATGCACTCCAATGTGCTATGTGATTGGAGATTTGAAAGATGACTCGTGTTTGCAACATAAGCTTTTCTATGACAGCCATACTTTGATGGCATTTCCAGTTCAGATCTGCAACATATTTGATGAGATTTTGTCTTGGGTGATGACCGAACACAAGGGAAGAGACCATATTATTGACAAAATGTTGGAATGGCTCCATTACTTGTATGCATACACTTAACAGTGTCTAGATTCATGTTAAGTTAGGTAGGTAGGAGGAAATAAGCTCTTGCATGAACATTTAAATTTTCAGTCTGTTCTTCTTGGTTTTGTAATAAAGTGTGGGATGTGAATGAAGCCATCCCCTTACTTCTTTCCTTCAAGCTGGTCTGCGAACACTTAGAGATGCTGAGGTTCTCGTGCGCTCTCTCCAAGAGCACACGTCCCCCATGGAGCCAGATGTTACCCCCGAATTTGACAGGGGTATCAACAAAGCAACAGTATCATGACTGCTTGAGTAAAAGTGCAGATTCTAACACACAATGGAAAAGTATGCCCTTATTGAAGACTGTAGCCTTGTATTTAAAACAGAGTGCCAAACAAAAGGTGATAATGGAGAAGCTGCTACTATTGCAAATGATCAGGATCTGGAGGAGGCAGATTCCTCTTTTGATCTGTTTCGAGATGGAGAAGATGGATTTACCGATGAATATTCATATGAATATGATGACTATGTTGATGAAACAATTAGGGGAGACAGATGCATGGATTCTTTGTCCCTTCTTTTGTCCAGGTGGGCGATACACAATTACTGATGTGCATTATGTAGCGGATGGTAACAAACTTGTTCCTACAGGCAGGACTAAATTTTCCAAGGATGCTGCTTTTGGTTCCAAAACTTCAATTATTCGTGAGTGAGTTGAAGAGAAAACAAAAGGACATTCCAACCAGACTCGTTTTCCGTTGGCAGCCGAGTGCACCAGTTTGCAATTTCATGTCCATCAATTGCAGTGGTTGCGTGAAGTGTTGGGTAACAAAAGGAAGCCATTGACAGACGATTGCACAATCATGAGTCAATTTCATAGTCATCACGATCTCGCTGGAAACCAAGTCACGAATTACTGGGATATGCTAAGGATCCAATTCGCCAGAACCATTCTCATCATCGCCTTCAGTTGCAATTTGGGCTGTGACTTATGTCATGTATCTTGGCCGCCATAAGTTTAGCTATGAGATGCCGTAAAAAAGTTTATTCCTCATCGATGGAGCTCCACGTCTCTGCTTACAGGTGTGGTATGCCTTCACTTGGAGTTTCGAAACAGCACCTATCCACCGAGTGTTCCTTCTCTTCATTAAAACCGCAGATTGCGTTGGAAAGCAGCTTCAGGAATCACGGAACCTGTTCTCTTCACATTGGTAGAAACTGTGGTTTATGCCGCCAACAAATCCATGATTAAATCCAATGCAAGGCTCGGCGTTTTGAGGAATATAGGAGTATGGAATGGAGTACATCAAACCTCCGAACTATCATGCTCAACTTTGAACAACCTTACGATTTGGTTTGTTACTCCACATCAGCAATTATCTCTGGCAGCCAAGTAATTCGTGACCCACCTTTATTTTGACAGCCAAATCAAGTCACCGAGTCGGCTGAAATGCTAAGCCCGAGTTTGGTGGTAGTTGATGCATTTCTTTTGCTTCATTTCTTCCATGTGGCAGCTCCCGCCCTTCAAAGACCCACGACACGTCAATTTCTCCTGGAAACCGGTAGAGTTCTGAGCTATGAGTCATCGGCACACAGATTGACAATCGATTACAGAATCATGATCAATTAGGAAGGCGCCACAATTTTATTAAGACTGCCACAGAATCGTTTGACATCGAGGAATCTATCCACATGTAAATACTTGCTCAGTGTGTTAAATCTTTATTTGATTTCCATCGTCGTCGTTTAGCTGCTATTGGTGAGTATCATGGCTCGTGGAATCCATACATGACAACAACAAAAAAAGGGCAGCAACTCAAAATCTGATTGGCGGTCCATTGTATTGACAATTGACAAAGTTATAGCATCCAGCGTGACAATTGGTAGAGCTGGCAGTTTGGGATGAGGAATTTTGTTTGGTGCAACAGTCCAAATAATTAAAGTCAAACTCAGCGCAGTTGGCACGATTATGTGGAATCTGCTAGCAGCCAGCGTGAAAATTTTAATGGGAGTTGTATGCATCTCTTCACGTGGTCTAGCACTCCACAGTTTATAGTGACAGTCGAGTGGGTGTTAGCTGAGTGGGTGTTAGATGCAATAGTTGTAAGGATTTTTGGATCCCACGTTTTTGTAGCAGATCCCGTTCGTTTGGCAGCCAAGCAGATTTTGCTTGGAGTTACGATGAGTCACCTTGCGTTGACAACACCTTTTGAAAGTACATCTTCATGTTTTCTAAAGTGTTTGGTCATATGAACTCTTAGTTAAAATTTGGTTGCCCCTTTTACTAGGTGGGAGCTTTTAGCTAAGGTAGGAGTACCTTTTAATAAAGTAAAGTTTATGGGCAGTCCTTGGAGGAAAAAGTGGATCTTAGTCCACCTTTCTTTCTTTTTCTTTTTTAGTTAAATTATTATTTTATTTGAAAAAAAAGGTTTTTTTTTTCCTTTTGGGGCCTATAAAGAGCATAGCTCTTTCATTGTAACAGATGGAAAGTTTTTGGGCTGGGAGGATTTTTCCCCGGAGTTAGTAAAGAAATTCATCATTGAGCTTTTTGGACATGTTGGGTCTTTCAGTGGTAATCTTGTGTTTTCTTAAGTTGTAGACTAAGCCGGCATAGAAGGCTAACAATCTAGCACATTGGGCAAGCATTTGCGGCTGCCAAGTTGCTTGTCGCCGTTATGTTCTCGGAGGTCTGGGAGTAATGGAAAGTAGTCAGTTATACTACCATTCTCCTGGCCTCTGATTATGGAGCGGACCAGCCTGATCTCCCTTCTGCAAAATGCAAAGCCTTTCTGATTCCCCTTCTGACTCCATTCACCCTTCTGATACTGGCACTGGCCTTTTCCTCGAGGACTGATCCTCCCTTCCCTTCCTACCCATCAATCCAACTTATTTTCCTTTATGCTACCCAAGTTTCTCTAAGGCAGCCTCTTCAGATCACCCTGCCCTCAACTGCACTTGCCTTAGAGATCCGAACTTAGGGAAACCCCCCTAGAGCTGGAGAAGAGCCAGCCTGAAGCGAGGAGAGAGAAGGTGTGGTGACATTGGCCTCTCCCTCGAGAGGTTGTCACCGGGCCGGCGCGCCTGCGGCTTGGGATTTCGGCACCCGCGTGCCAGTTTCGGGCGACAACATTTTGGCGCCGTTGCCGGGGACAAAGTCCAGTTCCCGGATTTTGAAGACTATGCTTCATTGACATCTGTGGGAGATTACGTTGCATATTATTCCTCTCACATGGCGAATCCACGTAGGGACAGAGCCCTTGTCCTTTTGCAGATTTAAAAGATCCAATTGAGTGTAGAGGTGAGCACACTCATCAGAAGGCTTTCAAGCTCACCTTGGCGACTCCACATCTTGGTATGAGGTATGGTTATATGCATTTTTCAAATTAAGTACCTCATTGTTTGATTATGGGAGAACCGTGTGATATTTGGCACGAGGCTTACAGCCCGCTGGATTTCTCAAAAATCCACGGATTTCCTAATCAGTGCTATGACCGTGGGAAGGTGCATGACATTCTTCCCGAATTTTACGGAAATGTTGGTGTTTCAGCCATCCATCATATTGCCTCTCTCTGCAAATTGATGGCTGATTTTAATGTTCATCATGAGGATGATATTATGGTCGTTTTTTCTATAACTTTGGAAAGGGATGCAATGATATGGTTTTATGGCCTTTTGGATGAATCCATAGATTCAGTGCCAAATTTTTCCAGAGGTTTCTCCTCCGCTGGCACGATGGGACAGTAGACGAGATTGAGCAGCTTGCTAAAAAATATGATGCTCTCATCCCGAGGGTCCATCATGAACTTGAGGAAGAGATTCATGAAGAACAAGCCATGGAAGATCTGGTTGAGGAAGCAGTACAAGAAAACTTGGTTGAATACATTGCTGAAGAGATCCCTGATAGAGCCATAATAGAAGATGTGAAGCTCCGCCAAGATTATGAACAACCTCATGATGTAGATGAGAAGATGCATCAGGTATATTTTGATACTAATAACATTTGTGTTGCAGATATGTCTCATGAAAGTCTTATGGATAACAAAATCCAGTTTGACGAAGGGTTGTCCAATGCTTATCTAAGCCCTCTTCAGTGTTATCTTGATGAAGCATGCACTCCAATGTGCTATGTGATTGGAGATTTGAAAGATGACTCGTGTTTGCAACATAAGCTTTTCTATGACAGCCATACTTTGATGGCATTTCCAGTTCAGATATGCAACATATTTGATGAGATTTTGTATTGGGTGATGACCAAACACAAGGGAAGAGACCATATTATTGACAAAATGCTGGAATGGATCCATTACTTGTATGCATACACTTAACAGTGTCTAGATTCATGTTAAGCTAGGTAGGTAGGAAGAAATAAGCTCTTGCATGAACATTTAAATTTTCAGTCTGTTCTTCTTGGTTTTGTAATAAAGTGTGGGATGTGAATGAAGCCATCCCCTTACTTCTTTCCTTCAAGCTGGTATGCAAACACTTAGAGATGCTGAGGTTCTCGTGCGCTCTCTCCAAGAGCACACGTCCCCCATGGAGCCAGATGTTACCCCCGAATTTGACAGGGGTATCAACAAAGCAGCAGTATCATGACTGCTTGAGTAAAAGTGCAGATTCTAACACACAATGGAAAAGTATGCCCTTATTGAAGACTGTAGCCTTGTATTTAAAACAGAGTGCCAAACAAAAGGTGATAATGGAGAAGCTGCTACTGTTGCAAATGATCAGGATCTGGAGGAGGCAGATTCCTCTTTTGATTTGTTTCGAGATGGAGAAGATGGCTTGACCGATTAATATTCATATGACTATGATGACTATGTTGATGAAACAATTAGGGGAGACAGATGCATGGATTCTTTGTCCCTTCTTTTGTCTAGGTGGGCGATACACAATTACTGATGTGCATTATGTAGCGGATGGTAACAAACTTGTTCCTACAGGAACGACTAAATTTTCCAAGGATGCTGCTTTTGGTTCCAAAACTTCAATTATTCATGAGTGAGTTGAAGAGAAAACAAAAGGACATTCCAACCAGACTCGTTTTCCGTTGGCAGCCGAGTGCACCAGTTTGCAATTTCATGTCCATCAATTGCAGTGGTTGCGTGAAGTGTTGGGTAACAAAAGGCAGCCATTGACAGACGATTGCACAATCATGAGTCAATTTCATAGTCATCATGATCTCGCTGGAAACCAAGTCATGAATTACTGGGATATGCTAAGGATCCAATTTGCCAGAACCATTCTCATCATCGCCTTCAGTTGCAATTTGGGCTGTGACTTATGCCGTGTATCTTGGCCGCCATAAGTTTAGCTATGAGATGCCGTAAAAAAGTTTATTCCTCATCAATGGAGCTCCACGTCTCTGCTTACAGGTGTGGTATGCCTTCACTTGGAGTTTCGAAACAGCACCTATCCACCGAGTGTTCCTTCTCTTCATTATAACCGCAGATTGTGTTCGAAAGCAGCTGCAGGAATCACGGAACCTGTTCTCTTCACATTGGTAGAAACTTTGGTTTATGCCGCCAACAAATCCATGACTAAACCCAATGCAAGGCTCGGCATTTTGAGGAAGATAGGAGTATGGAATGGAGTACATCAAACCTTCGAACTATCATGCTCAACTTTGAACAGCGTTACGATTTGGTTTGTTACTCCACATCAGCAATTATCTCTGGCAGCCAAGCAATTCAAAACCCACCTTTATTTTGACAGCCAAATCAAGTCGCCGAGTCGGCTGAAATTCTAAGACCGAGTTTGGTGGCAGTTGATGCATTTCATTTTCTTCATTTCTTCCATGTGGCAGCTCCCGCCCTTCAAAGACCCACGACACGTCAATTTCTCCTGGAAACCGGTAGAGTTCTCAGCTATGAGTCATAGGCACACGGATTGACAATCGATTACAGAATCACGATCAATTAGGAAGGCGCCACAATTTTATTAAGACTGCCACATAATCGTTTGACATCGAGGAATCTATCCACGTGGAAATACTTGCTCAGTGTGTTAAATCTTTATTTGATTTCCATCGTCGTCATTTAGCTACTGTTGGTGAGTATCATGGCTCGTGGAATCCATCCATGACAACAACAAAAAAAGGGTAGCAACTCAAAATATGATTGGCGGTCCATTGTACTGACAGCCGACAAAGTTATAGCATCCAGCGTGCAATTGGTAGAGCTGGGAGTTTGGGATGAGGAATTTTGTTTGGTGCAACAGTCCAAATAATCAAAGTCAAACTCAGCGCAGTTGGCATGATTATGTGGAATCTGCTATCAGCCAGCGTGAAAATTTTAATGGGATTCGTATGCATCTCTTCACATGGTCTAGCACTCCACAGTTTCTAGTGACAGTCGAGTGGGTGTTAACTGAGTGGGTGTTAGATGCAATAGTTGTAAGGATTTTTGGATCCCACGTTTTTGTAGCAGATCCCGTTCATTTGGAAGCTAAGCAGATTTTTCTTGGAGTTACGATGAGTCACCTTGCGTTGACAACACCTTTTGAAAGTACATCTTCCTATTTTCTAAAGTGTTTGGTCATATGAACTCTTGGTTAAAAGTTGGTTGCCCCTTTTACTAGGTGGGAGCTTTTAGCTAAGGTAGGAGTACCTTTTAATAAAGTAAAGTTTATGGGCAGTCCTTGGAGGAAAAAGTGGATCTTAGTCCACCTTTCTTTCTTTTTCTTTTTTAGTTAAATTATTATTTTATTTGAAAAAAAAGGTTTTTTTTTTCCTTTTGGGGCCTATAAAGAGCATATCTCTTTCATTGTAACAGATGGAAAGTTTTTTGGGCTGGGAGGATTTTTCCCTGGAGTTAATAAAGAAATTCATCATTGAGCTTTTTGGACATGTTGGGTCTTTCAGTGGTAATCTTGTGTTTTCTTAAGTTGTAGACTAAGCCGGCATAGAACGCTAACAATCTAGCACGTTGGGCAAGCATTTGCGGCTGCCAAGTTGCTTGTCGCCGTTATGTTCTCGAAGGTCTAGGAGTAATGGAAAGTAGTTAGTTATACTACCATTCTCCTGGCCTCTGATTATGGAGCGGACCAGCCTGATCTCCCTTCTGCAAAACGCAAATCCTTTTTGATTCCCCTTCTAACTCCATTCGCCCTTCTGATACTGGCACTGGCCTTTTCCTCGAGGACTGATCCTCCCTTCCCTTCCTACCCATCAATCCAACTTATTTTCCTTTATGCTACCCAAGTTTCTTTAAGGCAGCCTCTTCAGATCACCCTGCCCTCAACTCCACCTGCCTTAGAGATCCGAACTTAGGGAAACCCCCCTAGAGCTGGAGAAGAGCCAGCCTGAAGCGAGGAGAGAGAAGGTGTGGTGACATTGGCCTCTCTCTCGAGAGGTTGTCGCCGGGCCGGCGCCCCCGCGGCTTGGGCTTTCGGCACCCACGTGCCAGTTTCGGGCGACAACAGAACCTACAGCCACTACAAACATATTTAATCATTCATGTAAAACAAAATAAAGTGCTTTTGTAGATCAGATCCGAATACATAAACGGAGGATATTTCAAGTTCAATCAATACGACTAGTAAATAAGCATTACTGGGAATTAAATCAAACCAATCATACCGAGTTTCAAGGAACACATAGGTGAAGGTAGAGATATAGAAAATAGAATTCTATACCACAAGTAAATAACCAATAATAGAGTATATGGCTATGCATTCATCTTTTACCAAAAATAGAGATTCGAATCCAAAAACTATTTTCCAATTTCACTGCAATGTACATAGTCTTCAGTTGAACTTTCCAAATGCCAAATAAAGAGAAAATATATGAATATTTTATATCATGGAAAAAATATCAGGGATCACTTACAGTCATATGGATGTATCTTTCCACCCATATACATTCCATTAAACAAACCACAAAATAAGTTAATTCTACTCATCTGAATTGACTAGTAATTCTGGGAATCACTAGAATATTTAAATCCGCAGATCGTAGAATAATTCAAATGAAATTACAACTCTGAATAACATGTTTTATAATTCATAAACTAGGTATATATTATTCTAACATTTTTTTCAAACACTTCATATGCATGGTCACAAATCTACTCAAAACAATTCCATTGAAGGAGCTAGAAATTGGAAATTGATCTAGAATTTTGGTAGACATTTCCCCAAAAATACTGAGAAGATTTATCCTCACATTCTCACACACCTTTCAATATTATTTATCAGATATAAAAATAAAAGTAACACTCAGGAATTTTTACAAACACTTCATCTCATAATCCTCCGAACTATGCCAAACAGTCCAATCGATGAACTAGTTTTCGAAGAAAAGGTAAAAGCACCAAAGAGAAGTGTCTTGAATGATTTGGATGATACTGCACCATCACAATACTCATTATATAATGAAAAGGGGAATAAATATCAGTTTTTTATCATAGGTACCAAATAATTATTTTCTCAAAAAATTTGTGCACAAAATCCCAAAAACTAGTTTACAATTCCTTCATAAATAGATCGAGTTCTATGAGAAAATTATTCCACAAATAACTCATACGTTTCATCAAAAATTTCATGTGCATCCATAAATAGATCATATCAGATAAGATCCAAGTAAATCAAATAAAAATGAGATAAATCACATATCTTATCAATGCGCAACTTGCATCATCCGGACCACATTCCACCTAGCCTTTGGCATTGCCAAGCCAAATCACACTTTGAAAGGACATCCCTGAGTTGAGGCCATAGATCCACAATAGAGGTACACTAAATAATAACTCAAGTATCATCTTGAGAATCCAAAACTCTATTCCTCACCACATACTTCCTCTTCCGCCCCACTACCAGGTGCAATGGTAATCCAGACCCCATAAGCCATCAAGATATCTCCATTCACCATCAAGATTTATGTGCGGGTTGAGGAAAAATCCAAGTAGTGGAAACCAAGGAAAATAAAATGTATTAACAACCATAATGAACAACCATCCAAAAGAATAATGAAAAACAACCCCAAAACCAAGGATATCAAACATGTATTTATAGAACAAATAAGGTAATTCTAACTCAATGGGTCAAAATAAAACCATGGTAAGCCAAATTGGGTCGATCCAATGGGGGATAAATCAACAAAAAGAGGTTAACTCTAATCCAACCCAAGCAATTAAAAATTTCAAGGAGAATGACTCCAAGCCACTCCACCCAACTCAAAATTAGTTAGGTGAGGTGTCACACAATCCAAGGCATCTTTCCAAAATAGAAAAGGGGGGTTACAAAAGGATTTACACAAGGAATTACAAAACCACTGAAGGGATCAATCAACAAGTGGCACCCACCCAAACACTAAGGATGCCCACTAAATCATGAATTAGGCTCAATAATACCAACATAGGATAAATTAATCAAAAGTTGGGTAATTTGTACAATGTTTGGGTGATCATTAATTAATAAAGCTAATAAGGCATAAATATGGACCGAGATCAACCAAACAAGTTCTTAAGTGCTAGGAATGTCCTCATTCCCCTTCACATTGTTGATCTAGGACTCCCATACTCTTTTAGTGGTCCTTGATGTACCAGTTGTTTTCATTAATTAATTATTTACAAAATAATAATAATGTCTCTAGTTCCTTAAAGACCCTTTTCCCGGCACCCTGTACCACAATAATAAACAATTACAAATTACATATGTTCGGGGCTTTAACAAACAGGGTATTACATACCCTCCCCCTTAAACCATGCATTGTCCTCAATGCATAATACATACATGCTTTTACAACTTTTAAAGGGATCACTACCTTCAGTTTTCAAGTAATATTCCTCAGAATTTATCTTCCAAGAAACCACAATATTTCCCATTACAACTTTCCTATTTGTCTCCACTACCTATGGGATGTGACTCCATTCACTTAACTTGTTCCTCAAGATATCACCATCCCATTTTTTGGCTTCCTGTGCGAGAATGAAGACTAGTAGCATGGGTCAATATTCAATCCCCATTACAGGGTCTTCAAATATCAACAAAGATACATTCACCTGAAAATCATATTTTAATCAACCATATGATTAACACTGGGTATAAAAATGTACGATACATGATATAAGAGTATTCTTTAGCTACTAAACCATGAACATAAAGATAACATAAATCAATCACCATGGAACCCATACAAACTATAAGAACATGAATAGCACATGAGAGAATACTTATCTCAAATTTGGGAATCTAGATTCAAAGGGATATTGTTCCTCCGACAAGAAGAGCGCAATCAGTTTAGAAACTCTCAGAACTACCTCTTCTGAGAAACTAAATTCTATCCACTACTATTTTCCTATCCATCTCCACTACCAATGGGGTCACAGTCCCATTTTCGGGCTTCCTGTGCGAGAACCTAGACTAGTAGAGTGATATGATGTAAGCAAAAGGGTGACAGTCCACCAGACTACCTCTCTAGAAATGGATACTATACTTCTCTCTAAAGGAATCAAGGAACTCAATCCCCATAGGTAAACCATATTCTTCAACAAAGATACTTGAAATACAGATGCTTCTTTAACAAGGATTCTTTTCCACACACATGGTTAGCAATAAATATATATATTGTTCAATAAGAATCTTAAAATACATCTTTCAAAAAATAATTTTTTTAATTAATTACGGGAAATACTTTAGTATATGCAAGGTACTCGAGACTAGATACTTCTTCAACAAATACTTGAAATGCATCTACTGATATCATTGTCATGTCCCCACCCCTCTACTTGGCAGAGAGGACGCGACTAACATCTATCAACCCGAGCAGTCTAGGCCCCATGAATATATATATAATGCTTTGAAATAAAACATACGTAAGTATAAACAGATGCATAATGCAATCTACGGTGAAAGCATAATTCATTCAATTCAAGCATTTAACATGTTCATATAAATTCAAAAAAAATACAGTTGCAGAAATAAAATACAAGAGATTACTTATCTTGAAAGAAGCTTGTCCCGCAACCAGCTATGTCACTGCAATGTTCCACCCAACCATAGGCTAGTGTGCTCTTTAATCTCTCATCAACACTGCCATCCACGAGCTGGGAATGATTTCCCCAAGGAATAAGGAATACTAGCACACTTCACCCATAGCCAAGGATACAATAAAATTCATTCAAACCAACACAGTTGGGTTTATCTGACTTACATAGTCAGTGGTTTACACTTATCCAAATTCATATGGGACACATCCAAGCCAACAGATAGGTTTATCAGTCTACCAGCCAAGCCATCCTTCTAGTTGGGTTTATCAAACTTACACAGGTAGTGGTTTACACTTAGCCAAATTCACATGAGACAAAGCCAAGCCAACAAATGGTTTTATCAGGCTACCATCCAAGCCATCCTTCCAGTTTGGTTTATCAGGATTCGAAGGAGGTGGAAAGACATACTACTAATCTAGTGAGCTCAACCTTAGAGTTATGAACACCAACATTAGATCTAGACTGACTTCTAAAAAATTACACACCCAACACAAGGAATCATTCCCTTCTCTGCTACACAGTCCCTCGGGCCAGGCCTTCCCTTCCAGCGCTATTTAGGGTATGCAAAGAAGAAAACCAACCTTCTAGATTGGTCTGTGAGGATCCTTCACACACTAGGTTTATCAAGCAATTCTACACTCCATTTCCATTCCTCAAATCAGTTCAGATGCCAAACAAGGATGTACACACAGTTATCTCAGTACTGGGATTATCAAATTGTAGCAGACGCCAAGGATTACACATACACACACATAAATTACAAATTTATGAGCATTTCCTGAGCCAGAACGGCTGCTGCATTTCAACAAAGGTATTTGATATACTACATGGATACCCTAGAAATATACTTTCAACAAAGATCACAACAATAAATATTTTCAAAGATCACCTAAATACTTTTTCATTGTAACAAGCAAATTGAAGTTATATGTATCAGTTCTAATATAACTAAGAACAAAAAAGGCCATAACAGCCTATTACTTTTCATCTCAACACAAAGAATAATTCTTCTTAGGGATCACTCAAAAATACATTATTCATCAACTAATACCAACCATACAACGGCCCTCATGCATACATCGACCATCAATTCATAATATCTCAATGTATATCAATCATATATCAATCATGTAATATCAACCAAGGACAACCATACATGCATCAACTAACCATACGAGCATCAATCATATTTCATCAATCAAAGCACATCAACCAAAATACATCAACCATCATACATCAATTAGAATACATTAATCAGAATACATCAATTAGAATACACAATCAGAATACATTATCTAGGATTCATCAAGAAAAATACAATTATCATAATACACCAATCAGAATACATCAACCAACATACTTAAAATGGAATGCATTAATGAAAATACACAATCAGAATACATCAACCGAGAAACATCAAACATAATACAATTATCATAATACACCAATCAGAATACATAAACCAACATACATCAAATGGAATACATTAATCAAAATACACAATCGGAATACATCAACCAAAATGCATCAATCATACACGTGACAACCGCAACAACAAAGGACAACCAATAATAGGCATGCATACAATGTTGACAATTTCATACAGGTATAATCTATTAATCAACAAATGTCAATCAATAACATCCAACAACAACCAATAATATCAAACAACATACATCAACTAATATCAATCATACATTCATACCATATACCATACTTATTACCACTATGTGTTATATACATACACGTGTTTTTGTTTTACATATATATTATAATTCTTCAATCATATATCATATTATTATTAATCATATACACAATGTATTAGTCATATAACCTATATATTCCATATTTAATATACCCATAGAATTACTATGTTATACCATAATATCAATACAGTTATAGAAATAATTGCATAACCCAATACTATGATATTAGATAAGTTAGCATAGTAATAATTAATAAATAATATAAAACAATACTACATGCATAAAATAAAAGGAGAATGAGAAACACAATTTAGACAAGTATCGAGGAAGTTACTCATCCATGTAACCACCACCATCCAAGTGTTATAAATAAGACTATAAAAGCATACCATCCATGGAGAATACAAAATCAATATAAGGTATAAATGCCACTTAATAAATAACATTAATATTTAATAATAATAGAACTATATCATCCTAATAACTTACAATTAAAATAATACTAGGACATATACTATTATAATTACAATTATCTACTTATCAATTCATAATAATAATGTATCAGTAAATAAGTCATATTACAAGAAGCATTTCGATATTAACAATTGAATGAGCAATAAAAGAGGAAAATGCACAAGCATCAACGAATCAAGTCAAAGTCAATTATTAGACATGCACCACATAATAACTACCAATCAATCATTGAACAACAAACATTCAATGTTAATTCATTCTAAGGAATACAAAGAAATACTCTTTGATGTGAGGTTTCTTATTCTTATATTAACACAAGGGAGGTTAAATTAATTTTACTAAGCACATTTGTAAAGTCCAAATGCACATATACATAAGATAATAACTACGTAGAAGGCACAACAATCGCAGTGTTGGAATCTAAGCTCTCATACCACTTGTAATATCCCCTGGCGATATCAATGGGACCGAGGGACATGTCATCAGCTCTCTAACACTAATTAGATAATTTTATCACAATGGATTAGTTAAACAAATATTAAAATTCATTTTTCAATATTTGTTTCATGACAAAGTTCCTTTAATTACAAATAAAATAAATTCAGTAATTACTCAAATGTATGATCCAAGGGATGGAAAGAAGTACTAAGAGCTTCTAGAAACATCACATATCCATTCCAATCCAATTGATACATAAATTCCACATCTAAATGCCATTTACTCTTAACTATAATTAATTAGTAATTAGTGTCCCAATTACAATACTTAACAACAATTAGCGCATATTTGATGGTACTTATTATAATTTCATTTTTTTATCACTTAACCACTATTTATCAGGTCCAATGGCTAATTAATACCTAATAACATGTAAATCAGGGATAATTACCATTTCGCAATTAATTAAATGTAGTAATTATGAAAATGATTCCACGAGAACTAGTTAACTAGTTGTTCAATACTAACAACTAGTCTTGCACGAAATCGACACACAACCATACCAATGAACCAAAAAGTGAACCTACAGACATTATACACATTTAAGCATGCATTTACAACAAAATAAAGTTCTTTCATAGATCAGATCCGAGTACATACACGAAGGATATTTCAAGTTCAATCAATACGACTAGTTAATAACACTGTCAGGAATTCAATCAAACCAATCATATCGAGTTTTGAGGCACATAGAGGTGAAGGTACAGATCTATAAAATAGAATTCTGCAGCACAAGTAAATAACCAATAACAGAGCATATGGCTGTACATTCATCTTTTACCAAAAGCAGAGATTCAAATCCAAAAACTATTTGCCAATTTCACTGCAATGTACATAGTTTTCAATTGAACTTTCCAAATTCCAAATAAAGAGACTCTATATGAATATTGTAGCTCATGAAAAGAATATCAGGGGTCACTTACAGTGATATGGCTGTAGATTTCCACCCATATACATTCCATTAAACAATCTACAAAATAAGTTAATTCTACTCATCTGAATTGACTAGTAATTCTAGGAATCACTAGAATATTTAAATCCACGGATTGTAAAATAATTCAAATAAAATTCCAACTCTGAATAACATGTTTTATTAGTCATAAAATAGGTATATCTCATTCTAAAATTTTGTCAAACACTTCATATGCAAGGTCACAAATCTACTCAAAACAATTCCATTGAAGGAGCTAGAAATTTGAAATTGATATAGAATTTCGATAGACATTTCCCCAACAATACCAAGAATATTTATCCTCAAATTCTCACACACATTTCAATATTATTTATCATATATAAAAATTAAAGTAACACTCACGCATTTTTACAAACACTTCATGTGATAATCCTCCAAACTATGCCAAACAGTCCAATCGATGAACTAGTTTTCAAATAAAAGGTAAAAGCACCAAAGAGAAGTGTCTTAAACCATTCAAAGGATACTACACCATCACAATACATAGGTATATAATGAAAAGGGGAATAAATATCAGTTCTGTAGCAAAGGTACCAAAAAATTATTTTCTCAAACAATTTTTGCACAAATTCCCAAAAAATAGTTTCCAATTCCTTCATAAAGTTTATTTGCGTAAATAAATTGAGTTCTATGATAAAATTCTTCCACAAATAACTCATATGTTTCCTCATACATTTCATGTGCATCCATAAATAAATTAGATCAGATCCAAGTAAATTAAATAAAAATGAGATAAATCGCTTATCTTATCAATGTGTAATTGGCATCATCCGGACCACATTCCACCTAGCCTTTGGCAGTGCCAAGCTAGATCTCACTTTGATAGACCACCCTCGAGCTGAAGCCATAGATCCACAATAGAAGTGCACTAAATAATAACTCAAGTATCAACTTGAGAATCCAAAACTCTATTCCTCACCACATACTTTCTCTTTGACCCCGTATCGCCATTCACCATCAGGATTTATGTGTAGGTTAAGCACAAATCCAAGTAGTGGAAACCAAAGAAAATCAAAAGTATTAACAACCATAATCAACAACCATCCAAAAGAACCATGAAGAACAACCCCCAAACCAAGGATATCACACATGTATTTATAGAACAAATAAGGTAACTCTAACTCAATGGATCAAAATAAAACCATGGTAAGCCAACTTGACTCAATCCAATGGGGGGTAAATCAACCACAAGAGGTTAACTCTAATTCAACCCAAGAAATTCAAAATTTCAAGGAGAATGACTCCAAGCCACTCCACTCCACTCAAAATTAGTGAGGTGACTAACACACAAGCCAAGGCATCTTTCCAAAATAGAAAAGAAGGGTTACAAAAGGATTTACACAAGAGTTATAGAAAGATTTACATAAGTATTTACACAAGGAGTTACAAAACCACCAAAGGGCTCAATCAACAAGTGACACCCACCCAAACAATAAGGAGGCCCACTAAATCATGAATTAGGGTCAATAATACCAATATAGGATAAATTAATAAAAAAATGGGTTATTTGTACAATGTTTGGGTGATCATTAATTAATAAAGCCACTAAGGCATAAATATGGACCAAGATCAACCAAACAAGTTCTAAAGTGATAGGAATGTCCCTGGTACTACCTAAGTTGTACTTAGTGGGTTTTTACCAAGTGAGCTTGGTGAAACGAACAAACATGGTTTGTTTGGACTTCAGAAGACCTTCGGAAGTGCTTGTTGTACTATGTCACATGTGCATACCCCATGGGGGAGTTGTAATAAAATGTTCTAGCATGATAGTGTCTAGAAAAGACTCGGTCTCTTAGACTTTATTTTTCAATCCAATCATCCTAGATTGTTTTTTCCCTTGGTTATTATTGGTTGTTGAATAAACGACAAATAATTTTTGAGTTTTTCACTCAATACCTCTAAGTTGGGGTGGTCAGCTTGGCATTTAGGCCTATTGAGGTTATTAGAGTCTATGTGTCAATGTATAAACATTCTAGGAATTATGGTCGAGTCATATGAACATGTCTAAGTCCTCCTAGGTTTTGATTTTTTTAATTTTTAAAGTTTTTTTTAAGTTCTAATTTTTCTAAAACTTGGGCTATTTTTTAATAGTCAAAATGGAAAAATTGGTTTTGTAATAAAAGTGGGCTTGAAAATTAGTTTCGGTCATGGGGGTGCTCATTTTCAAGCTCAGAGCACCATGTAAACCCATAAACCCACTTTTCCTAAGTTTTGAGTGATTTGTCCATCACTCAAGTCAAAAACCCCAAAAAATCAAATATTGATTATTTTAATTAATAAATTAATTAAATAATGGAGAAAATCTCAAATCCTAAATCAATGGGATTTGCTCCGATTTGACTAAAATAAGTCTCATAAGCTTGAGATTGACTAGAGCTGACCATTCCTTGATAGAAGGAGGTGATCTAGACTAAACTAGGAGTGCACCACAACTTTCAATCTTGGGAATTGTGCACTCTCTCTCTCCTCCACACGTATGGACCCATCTGGATGAGTTTTGGTGGATGTTTCAGTTAACAAGTTGAGGTGCTAGTCCAATTAGCTCTCTAATTGACAGTTGCACTCAGATTAGACTCAGTTAGACATAGATCAAACCCAGATTGAATCCACATGCAGCTACACTCTCTCTCTCCTTGGGAATTGTGCTCCCCTCGGCTAGATCTCCAGTTTTGTTATAAATAAATCTCATTCTCCTCCTTTCCAAGATAGTTAGAGCTGGATCGAAGATTTGTTTCTATTGTATTCTATACTATTTTTGGAATAAAGAAGATTTGGAGGAAAGATCTATGGTGTAACGCTTTTCATGTGTGGATGGTGATTGTCAAATGTTTATGAGGTATAATCTGTATTATTGATCTTTTCTTTTTGCTGGTTAATTGTTGGCCTTAAAAGCGAGAGCTCCCTCCTATTATGGTAAGAGATCATTCTATTTTTATTTATGCTCTTACTGTTTGCTTGTTTCATATCTCTTGGAGTTGCATGTATTTTAAGTTTAATTGCATGCTTTCCAATTATCTTTTTCCAACAACACCTATGTTTTAACCATCTGTTTGTGCAAGGATTTCTAAGCTGCAGGTGATATCACTTGTAGAAGTGGTTGAACTAGTTTGCATATTGCTCATATTCAAGATATTTTGGAGGACATAGTCCCTCGGAGTTCTACCAAAGGAAACTCCAAAGCCCAACATTCTCAGGCTTCCAGCACTCTTTCTCTCTCTTCCTCCTTCTAAAAATCAAAATTTTACCTTATTACTTTGTTTAAAAGCTTTGATACTATTCATATATATTATATTAAAGTAAAACTTAACATATATCTATTTTCTCAAGGCTCATAATCTAGATCTCATTCCTAAAAAGTTTCATAAAGCATTCTAGATTTACTTTAGGGAAATCGTCCGTTTTGCATGGAAATTTAAAGAGAATCCATAGTTTGCATGCATTAGATTTCTGTTTTTTGTTTTGAAAGATAAAATCCAGCAATCAGTGCATATAAAATTTTCTGTCCCAAAGGCAAGCCAAGACCCCAAGGAAAGCTTGCTTTCCTTGGTTCTGTTTTTACCGTTTTAACTTAGTTTCTTTTGGTTTAAAGTAGGCTGACCCAAAGGTACTTTAAAAGTGATTTTGGGAATATTTAATTCTAATAAGCTCATTTTTTTATAGCAGGCATAACATAAAGGGGAGAAGCTGTTGTTTGAAAGTGGCTTTTGGGCCATCCGAATCCCCCCAGGGTCTCCCTTTTTTACTATAATCTTTAATTTTAGCATTTTGTAAAGCCTTGGTTTCATCCTATATAGGAACCAAGAGGATTTAGATATTTTTTCTAATATTTTAATAGCTGATAATAAAAAATTTCTCCGAATAGGCTCTTTCGAGCCCATTCCCCATCCCCCTTGGGGGAATTCGAGTCATTTTTTCTGTTTTTTGTGTTTTGTTGTTTCATTTCGCTCTAGAGTAGTTTCATTTATGTAGAATAATATTATTTGATTAATTTTTCATATATTCCATATTGCAGTATAAAAGTAACTTTAATACTTACCCCATGACTTCCTGATTTACCCGAAAGGGGAAAGACATGTGTGGTAGGACTAATTAGGAAACTTGTGGTTTGATTATTTTTGTCTGCTTGTATTTAATTTCTATAAACAATCTCTTAAAATCAACCCCTTCCTTGATTCCTTGATTGAGGTCTACTTGGACCAAAAGAGGTTCTTGGAAGGTTTTTCCTTCTAAAAAACTCATCCTTTAAAATTTACTAAAATTGACAAGAGTCTGGTGTCTATGCTCTGCACTTGGATGCGGTTCATTCAATCAGTTAAGCTACATCAAAAGCAACGTGAGTGACTAGTTTAATTAGGTTTCACCTTCCCTAATTAACCACCATCAGGTGAAAATCCGAAGCCTCGATCAAACCGTAAATGGTGGAAAAATACTTGTTTCCGCCTTTCACACACCTAGGTCACATGGTAGAAATATTCAAGCCACTTGGTGTGTCCTTGGGGGAAAGTCTCAAGTCAAGGCTGTCACCTTGTTCTTGACTCCTCCGTTTAGGCTCAACTCCTAACAAAGCCAATGGGGGTAGACCCTATTAAGTTACTAAGGCTAAATTACTTAGTACAGTGATGTTAAACTGAATGAATTACTTAGGAGTTTGAAATTAAACCATCACTAGTGGAAAATGAGAGAATAGTGACCAGGAGACCAAAATTTTTGGTCACCACAGTTTTTTTCAAAGGATAAATGACCAAAATTGATAAATTTAAGTGAGCTAACTAAAAAAGACCAAGATAAATGACCACTTTTGGTCATGAGATGAAAACCAACTAATAATGACCAAGATAAATGATCAAATTGGTCACAGGATATCTAGATTAGAAATGACCACATAACAATTGGTCATTTATTTGGTCATTTTTAGTTGTCACTCCGGTAATGAAAACAATTACAAACTTGACAATAAATTTGTACATTTTACTAAATATTAACATATATATAATCTATATTTACATGTCCCTATATTAACAAAATTGAATTAATGCAACCTAGCTATATGTTAATTTGGACATGACCTTGGCATATAATGTTAATTATAAGGCTAATTTGCATGACCTTGCCATATAATTATAATTTTTATAGGCTAATTTGGACACGACCTTGGCACCTTGGCTAACTAAATCGGTGGGATCCACATCAGTTGAAACCAGTGACATGTGCAAGAATATCGCCGCACTAAACTGACATGCAGAATAATATCCTTCCTCCATCATCTTCTTTGTCCTCCAATATTAGATTCTCTCTCTATGTCCCTTTCTAATAGCGTAGGCTTTGTTCACTACTACAAAATGACAAATTTGTGACTACACGGCCAAAAATGTTAGTCATGTCATTTTAAGCTAAAAGCTACCAAATTTGATCAATTTTAAGTGATGTGGTTATAAATGATCAATCTAAACTATTAATACAACTAAATAATGAATATGATGATATAAATTAGTGGTATTTCTTACTTATATGTAATTGAGTTTTGGTAGTGTAGTCATTTTAATGTGCTTTATCATGTTCATGATTAGGATTTTTCATGTTGAATTCATTTTTGCAGTATCCATGGATGTGTTGGTTATATATTTTTTGGAACTCCACACTCAAATCACATGTACAATATAATTATTTTATATCATGAATTCATACTTGATACTAGAGCATTTTTACCAACTAGCTTAATTTCAGTCATGACTGAAAACATATAATAGTGTTTCTCAATTAATGTTTATATATTAATTTTGATCCAAATTCAAACAACTTCACTAAATCTTATTGCAATATTAAGTTGTTGAGCATGTTGTCCAAGAGTAGGTCTAGAATCTACATCCTGGCATGTTATAAGAGCCTTTAATCATGTGGTTGTAGAGGAGCCTCCTAATAAGATTCCTAATCTTTGTCTTATATTATTTGATGTTTTTTATATATGATTTCCTCAACCAAGGTGTTCAAGTTCATTGAACTTCTTTCTAAACTGTGGTCTTCATAACAATCCCATTGTCAACATTATTTAAATATCAATTCACATAATCAATTAAACATATAAACACGTATTTCTTAATAATTCCACATTTCTCAATAATATTATATAAAATATATATGTAACATAAATTATATATTATATACCATATAAATACAATATATAATGTATATTTTATATTAAATATAAGTATATATTATATATAAATAATATAAAACAAAAATAATTATAATTACATAAGAAAAACAAATACATGATAGGCATCCAAAAGAGACTTATTTTTTATAGCATGAGAAGGACTTCTATTTATTATATAGACATCACACAAAACTGCTTCACCCCCAAAACATGAATTTCACATTCTTAAAAACATCATTGATCTAACCATATTAAGTGAAGTCCTGTTCATTCTTTCAACCACACCCTTTTGTTGGGATTATAAGGCACCGATTTGTTTAATACCAAGTTTCTTTAGATCAAATTAATTTTCATTTTGTGTATTCACCGCCATTATAAGTACAAAGAATACCAATATTAAATTGTGTTTCATTCTGTATCCATAAATGAACACAAAACCAATATACACAAAACCACAGTTGAATACACTAAAAAACATAACCATGAACCCGTGACCAGAGCGACCGTGAAGCTATGATGAAACTTGAAAGGAGGTGTATTTTGCGCCAAATCTATGGCTTTGGTGGGAAGGGGACCTTTTGTGGGGTTTCAAGAGGCAAAAATACATAATGACTATGAAGCCCACTGAAACCTAGAAGGAGGTGTATTTGGTGCCAAATCTTTGCCTTTGGTCAGAAGGGGACACCAGATTTGGAAATTGGTAGAAGGGGTTTGAGAATTGGGTTTTAGTCGGAAGGGGACACCATATTTGGAAATTGGGAGAATCGGTTTGAGAATTGGGTTTTGAGATGGGTTCAAGGGAGTTGATTCACCATTTGGTTCAGAACCACAAGGGGAAGACTGAGTTACAGATGCAATTATATATCCTGAAGTAGTAGGTAGAATGAGTAGTTCCACTGGTTCCATATACATGCACGGCGATGGAGGCAGCGGATTTAGTTTGAGATCCTCTTTATTCACCACCAGCACCATAAGTAGCATGAGTCGATCCTATTGTTGACTGAGTTTATCAAATTAACCCAGAGACATTTATAAATTGGTATTTAGTCATAGTTCTAAAGTCATTTATTGATCCAGCGCTTTAAGCAGCTCCCATTTTAGTAATATCAATCGCAGAGGATATAGAGTTCCATTGCTA
>LPNX010349100.1:0-17379 GCA_001517045.1 Pseudotsuga menziesii
TAGCATTAATCTAGAATAACCAAGGTTCTAAATGAGCAGTAATAACTAAGTTAATTCACATAAGGGCATCTTTTTAATGATTAAATTGTTTAATAACACCAACTCGAGATTATCGACATACCGTAGCACTGGTTATACGCTTCAGGTCAGGCTGGTGTTGTTACTACAGTATTTCGCTTGTAGAAAGAAGTTACAGACAACCTTAGGGCTTAATTAATTTAGAAACAGTATGGTTAACTAAACATAGTTTAAATTCTTTCAATTGTAATGGAATCCTACAGTCTCATGGCCAATTAAATTTATATAAACAAATTAAATACTCAAGGTAAAAGCTTCACAGTCTTTACACAAGACGACTAATCCCTACGATCTTTTTATAACTGGTTTCGCCGTACATCTACACAATCATACTATTAAAAACTAGCCATCAAGGCCCTCATATGTCTTTTATAAACAGTAAAATTACCATACATGCTTTTAAAATTCAATCTCTTCAATAAATACATTATGGCTTCACCGTGAGAATAGCAATACGACTGGTAAACCAATTGGAGGACTTAATAAATGAAATATAATGCATATTAAAATGCAACGTCCATTTCGTTAAATAACACAATGGGTTCAGATGGAAACCCTCACAACATTGTTCCATAACATATCCATTATTTTATCAACAAACAGTAAATAAAATATGGCGGTGGCTTCTTAGCCCCAAAACAAGAATCGACAGTAAGGCTACACAGCCTTATCGTGTTACAAAAAACTTAAAGAGGGGAAGAAAACAATGAATTAAGCAAATGTTTAAACATTTGTTATATGAAAACCATAATACCACTTTGGTATTGCTCACAGATAGCCCTGATGGGTCTTTACAACAAGGTAGCCATAACATTGACAATTTAATAAACAAAATTGTGTTTCGAGTGGATTTCTAAGCCCATAAACAAAATCGACAGAGTAAAGGCTCACGGATGCATTATTTAGAACTGTAAATAAACAAAAACCATGAAGCCCTCAAAGGGACAGACAAGCTGAAGATTTGTTCTATATAAATAAATTTCTAGAATCAAATTAGAGGTACTTTTAACAACATAGAAAGTGGCATAGTCGCAAGACTCCATAGGCAGTGATTTATTCACATTCTGGAAAAATACATAGTCACTTAACTTGTGAAATAAACATAGTTGCAGTATCGAAACCCTCACGGGTTCTTACAGTATCAAACAAAATTTAATACCAAAATATATTACATAGTGGCATGGTCGGTTACGACTCCACGGGTGATAAATAACACCCTTACAACATTAAAGGTATATTACCAAAGCGAGTATATCACTTCCATATCACCAACCCAACAGAGAGTGGAAAAAAAACAACGCCATAAAAACACAACACAAGACCCAGTTGTTCCCTCAAGAGCCATGCAAGGTATAGACATGGGTCTTACCAGTCAAAAGGGGGGGTTTATAGCCAGTATCCCATCCACGCCCCGTTGCAAAGTTGTCCTGCACACAATACGTTACTTTGGAAGTTAAACCTTAGTTTCTTAAAATACTGCTATAAAAGAAAAGGAAAATATTGAAGTTACAGTTTACCTTCTCGGCCTTCGAAGGCACATAGTCATCACCAAAGCGAGGTTTGAAAACTCCATCAACGAATGAATCGAGCATAAACTGGTGCAGAAGGTGATGAGGTTTGAGTTTGGTGGTCCCTCCACATCTGGTTACAGACAGTGGAGTAGCAAGGTCAAGCAGCTAAAGGCCTTTGGAGAAAATTATGAAAGTGTTAACTTCTTCTGGAACCATATCAAGAAGACTAGCGCAGCGTTCAAGACTCATTAAAATCTCTAGGGTTTTACACCACGCTCATCGCTGACAACTGGAAAAGGTATAGAAATCACATGGTCCGAGAGGGAGCGAGTTTATGACTTGTACCCTACCTTTCCCCATCACATTTAATTCAAACAGCGTGTAAGTGCAAAGGTCAAGAACCTCATTCAACTTTCCATGAGAGGGTTTGCAGATTATATTAAAATCCATTGTGTATAGTTTTCAACGCAACCAACAAGCATTATCGTTGTTGATTTTTATAACCTTTAGTACATCAAATATTGTTTTAGATATATCTTAACCTGTACCAATTGTTGAGTAGTTAGAAGGTGTCTTGGGTTAGGAATTTTATTTATAATAAAAGAATAAAAATGGTTTAGAGATATATCCTTGTCCAAACCTTAGGAATTCCTTTACTTTGTCCCTTATGGCGTCTTAGCATAAAGTTTGGTCTTTAACTGTAGTGTCGAGGTAACCTCATCACCTGCACATAGTAAAAAAAATGTTCATGCATTAGTCATGATGACTAAGTAAGACCATGACCTATCCCTTATGCATCCCAAGAGTAGAATCAAACAAGTGACAACGACAAACTGTCAAGTTCAACTGTATCTTTTAAGTCATATTTTTATATCACAAAGTATGGCATGACGATAGTTCACAAAATAAAGCAAGCAGATAATATCATAAGTACATGACTCTTATAGCTAGTTAAAGGAAATATGAATTATAACTTCTAAGTTAATTGCAGTAAATAAATTTTTATTTATTTATGATTTTTTAGGGATGTTACAAGCGCTTCCATAATGCGTGCACATATACAAAAATCACTTCTATATATGCGCATATATGGAAGATCCTTCTGTATATGTGCACACATATATAGAAGTGCCTTTCATATAAGCGGTTTTTTCCATATATGTGTATGCATATATGGAAGCACGTGCATATACATAATGCTCTTTCATATATGCACATATACAAAAGCACTTCTATATTTGTGCTTCCATAAATGCACATGCATATATGGAAGCGCTTCCATATATATGCTTTTGTAAATGCGCATGAATATATGGAAGCGCTTCCGTATATGCATGTGCATTTATATATGAAAGGGCTTCTGTATAATAATGTGCATGCATATACGAAATCACTTTCGTATATGCGCGCATATATGGAAGAACTTCTATATATGTGTGTGCATATACAAAAATGCTTTTGTATATGCGTGTGCATTTACGAAAGCACTTCCATATATGTATATGCATTTATGGAAGAATCTTTTGTATATGCACATATACGAAAGTGCTTACATATACAGAAAGCGCTTCCTTATATGTACATGATATCCATATAAAAAAGAACATATAATATTCAAGTATATTAATATAAAGTCCCTTAGCTTTAAATAATCTCTTAGCTTGCGAATTGAATTCCCTATATAATCTCTTAGCTTGCGAATTGAATTCCCTATAAATATATAGGATATTTCAAGAAACTAAATTTTAACCTCATTAACCATGTGCATGATTGGACTCAAACTACCTTTGTGTAAGAATGAAAATAGTTCCTATACGATCCACGACTTATGAAATGTGTACCATTTATGTTATTAAAAAGCCTTTAAACCAGGAATTCAGGGCGCCTTTACATAAGAATGAAAATGCTTCCCTCGATCCATGATTCATGAAATGTGATCCATTTGTGTTCAAGGGTAAAGGAATTTTCACGCTCGATGTACATGAAGAATAAAGGGTGACCTAATGGTGAGAATCCCTCATTTCAGTAAATTGTGGGCGAGCCGAGAATAACTCAAAATTTAAAGGGAGAAAATGTTGTTTATTTAGTTTCCCTTGTTAATATGAGTTGGGATAACTATAATCTATATATTTTCTCTTTGACGATGTTTATTTAATGCATCCAGAGTAGTAACTGCTTATTTATCCATACAACTATCAATCATACAAAAATGGAGTGGATGCAATCATGGTCATTTAATAATTTTGTAATCCTGGTCGTTTAATAATCTTATAATCCAACTCTCTCTCTTAGCTCTATAAAACACTATTGACAAAATAACCTATCTTTTTTTCTTAAAAATCTTAGCCACATAACAATAAATAAATATAATAAGAAGTAAAACATATAAACATTTCGAAAGATATAGTTTAAAGCAAATTATTAATAGTAAAGTATAATTGTTACTAATATTACACTAATTTAATCTATTAAAAGGTGATGACAACCATAAAAAGAATTATTAAAATATATGCAAACTTAAGTTAAATACATTTTCTTTGCAAGACTTATGAGCCATCATTATAACTTTTAACATTTATTTAGGATTAAGAGTAATAATAAATAATAATCACAAGATGGAACAAACTAAGTTTATCAACTTATTAAACTACTATAATCTCCTTATTTTAAGTTATATAGACTAAATACACACAATCCATGTTAGAGTCCTATTCTAACCCTCTTATTTTAGGTTACTTATGTGTTAGTTAAGTAATGTATGTATCCATCTCTTTTCAAAATAAAGCCCATTAATTAGTCATAGACATTTAATTAATGTAAAAATGCTTGAATAGAAAAATAACATGTCTTCTTATAAACACATGCTTCATTCTCCACATTGCAAGTTTCATGGACAAAAATTTCAAAAAAAAATCTACTCTCATCAACCATATTCTTTAATCCTCTAATCCTACAAAGATTTATGCATCAAAACAATTTTTGTGAGCAACAACTCTCTCTACTAAAAGAGTTTAATGTCATCAATACCATGTTAAAGAATCTACTAAAAAAATTTAGTGTCATCAATCCCATATTAAAGAATATAAAAATAATGTGGTCAATCCCATGTTAAAGAATATGCCCACATTTCACCCAAAAAAACACAACTATATGATTAATCTAATAATTTCAAAAATTCTCCACCTTCTCAAAAGTTGCTTCCCGTACATGAGCACTAACTCTATATATATATAATCTGCTGACATTGGATTCTAACTTTGACCAAAAGCTAACTTTTTTTTAGTGTTTGTCAATTTACTTTCCAAACATCAATGCTTTATACAAATATATTCACAAGCACTAGCCATATATATATATAAGATTTGATATCTGTATATAAAAAAGATTTGATGCAAGACATTGAATTCTAACCTTAACCAAAAGTTAACTATTTTTGTATTTTTGCATAATTTACTTTCCAAACATCACTACTTTGTATAATTTTGCAGCAATACATTAATAGGTTATTTCTTTAATGTTCAATCTAGATTTAATGGTTGGTGATTAAAAATCCAAGATATTGATAGGCTTCACAATGCCTTTCTCTTTAAAAATTCAAGATGATGGTAAGTTTTCCAATGCCTTTCTTCACTAGAAGATATCAATTGCATGATAGACACCTACATTATTTTTTTTTTTACTAGAGGCGGTAACTGGGTGGTTCTGAGATGTGTCCACACAGCCCTCAAGCATGGGGCACAGATAAGTCGAAATGAAATTTGAACTTGAGACCTCCTTTACAACATTCCTTCATTTCCAGGGCACTTTCCAATCAATTTACACCCCTACGAGATAAAAATACCACAAAATCATATTTTTATGCTTATTTTATTTTAAGCATAAACATAGTTTAAATTATTTCAATTGTAATGGAAGCCTACAGTCTCATAGCCCATTAAATTTATATAAACAAATTAAATACTCAAGGTAAAATCTTGATCACTGTCTTTACACAAGACGACTAATCCCTAGGATCTTTTCATAACTGGTTTCGTCGTACATCTACACAATCATACTATTAACAACTGGCCATCAAGGCCCTCATATGTCTTTTATAAACATTAAAATAACCATAGATGCTTTTAAAATTCAATCTCTTCAATAAATACATTACAACTTTACCGTGAGAATAGCAATATGACTAGTAAACCAATTGGAGGACTTAATAAATGAAATATAATGCATATTAAAACGCAACGTCCATTTCGTTAAATAACGCAATGGGTTTAGATGGAAACCCTCACGACATTGTTCCATAATATATCCATTATTTTATCAACAAACAGTAAATAAAATACGGCGGTGGCTTCTTATCCCCAAAACAAGAATCGATAGTAAGGCTACACGGCCTTATCGTGTTACAGAAAACTTAAAGAGGGGAAGAAAACAATGAATTAAGCAAATGCTTAAACATTTGTTATATGAAAACCATAATACCACTTTGGTATTGCTCACAAATAGCCCTGATGGGTCTTTACAACAAGGTAGCCATAACATTGTCAATTTAATAAACAAAATTGTGTTTTGAGTGGCTTTCTAAGCCCATAAACAAAATCGACAGAGTAAAGGCTCACAAATGCATTATTGAGACCTGTAAATAAACTAAAACCATGAAGCCCTCAAAGGGACAGACAAGCTTAAGATTTGTTCTATATAAATAAATTTCCAGAATCAAATTAGAGGTACTTTTAACAACATAGAAAGTGGCATAGTCGCAAGACTCCATAGGTAGTGATTTATTCACATTCTGGAAAAATACACAGTCGCTTAACTTGTGAAATAAACATAGTTGCAGTATCGAAACCCTCACAGGTTCTTACAGTATCAAACAAAATTTAATACCAAAATATATTACAGAGTGGCATAGTTGGTTACGACTCCACGGGTGATAAATAAAACCCTTACAACATTAAAGGTATATTATCAAAGCGAGTATAACACTTCCATATCACCAACCCAACACAGAGTGGAAAAAAAACAACGGCATAAAAACACACGACAAGACCCAGATGTTCCCTCAAGAGCCATGCAAGGTAATGACATGGGTCTTACCAGTCAAAAGGGGGGGTTTATGGCTAGTATCCCATCCACGCTCCCTTGCAGAGTTGTCCTGCAAACAATACGTTACTTTGGAAGTTAAACCTTAGTTTCTTAAAATACTGCTATAAAAGAAAAAGCAAATATTGAAGTTACAGTTTACCTTCTCGGCCTTCGAAGGCACACAGTCATCACCAAAGCGAGGTTTGAAAACTCCATCAACGAATGAAACGAGCATAAACTGGTGCAGAAGGTGATGATGTTTGAGTTTGGTGGTCCCTCCACATCTGGTTACAGACAGTGGAGTAGCAAGGTCAAGCAGTTGAAGGCCTTTGGAGAAAATTATGAAAGTGTTAACTTCTTCTGGAACCATATCAAGAAGACTAGCGCAACGTTCAAGACTCATTAAAATCTCTAGGGTTTTACACCACGCTCGTCGCTGACAACTGGAAAACATATAGAACTCACATGGTCCGAGAGGCAGCGAGTTTATGACTTGTACCCTACCTTTCCCCATCACATTTAATTCAAACAGCGTGTTAGTGCAAAGGTCAAGAACCTCATTCAACTTTCCACGAGAGGGTTTGCAGATTATATTAAAATCCATTTTGTATAGTTTTCAACGCAACCAACAAGCATTATCGTTGTTGATTTTTATAACCTTTGGTACATCAAATATTGTTTAATGTCATCAATACAATGTTAAAGAATCTACTAAAAAGATTTAGTGTCATCAATCCCATATTAAAGAATATAAAAATAATGTGGCCAATCCCATGTTAACGAATATGCCCACATTTCACCCCAAAAAAACTACTATATACAATCAACTTTGAAAAATAGTTTTTCATTATACACAATAACGGTTTCTATTTAAATAAGAAATAGTTATAGATTATTTAAATGCTAATCCTTTTCTTATTTATAATAACTTATTTCTTATTCATAATATGATTAATCTAATAATTTCAAAAATTCTCCTCCTTCTCAAAAGTTGCTTCCCATACATGAGCACTAACTCCATATATATATATATATATATATATTCTGCTGACATTGGATTCTAACTTTGACCAAAAGTTAACTTTTTTTTAAGTGTTTGTCAATTTACTTTCCAAACATGAATGCTTTGTACAAATATATTAACAATTGCTTCCCATCCCAAGCACTAGCCCTATATATATATATAAGATTTGATGTCTATATATAAAAAAATATTTGATCCAAGACATTGGATTCTAACTTTGACTAAAGGTTAACTTTTTTTAGTTTTTGTCCAATTTAATTTCTATAAATATATTTATAATTGCTTTCCATTTTTAATAATTATTTTCCATCCTTAATATAAGATTTGATGTAAGACATTGGATTCTAACCTTAACCAAAAGTTAACTATTTTTGTATTTTTGCAGAATTTACTTTCCAAACATCACTAATTAGTATAATTTTGCAGCCATACATTAATAGGTTATTTCTTTAATGTCCAATCTAGATTTAATGGTTGGTGATTAAAAAACCAAGATATTGATAGGCTTCACAATGCCTTTCTCTTTAAAAATTCAAGATGATGGTAAGTTTCCCAATGCCTTTTTTCACTAGAAGATATCAATTACATGATGGACATCTATATTAAATTTTTTTTACTAGGGGCGGTAACTGGGCGGTTCTGAGACGCGTTCATACAGCCTGCAAACATGGGGCATGGATAAGTCGAAGTGAGATTTGAACTTGAAACCTTCTTTACAACATTCCTTCATTTACACGGCACTTTCCAATCAATTTACACCCCTACAGGATAAAAACACCACAAAATCATATTTTTATGCTTATTTTATTTTAAATATCAAAGCCCTGCACTCATTATTCTTCGAAAAAAAATTATAAATTTTTTGATAGTTAATAAACATTTTACAATATTGTATTAGTCTCTCCATATAAGGAATATCTATAATTTAATTAAAATGATATATATCTTAAAATATATTATTTTAATTCAGGTGCATAATTAGTACTATAACTTTTTGACCATAACAGTTGTTAAATTCATCTATGTGGTTGTTTGTTTCTTTCAATGAACAGTTATACTTTGCCAAAATTGAATAGGTGATATAAAGTTAGAAATAGTACAATGACTTTATAACGTATGTCTTCAGCTGTTGCTTTTCTGGACAGTGGACACACATTGATGGAATAAATAATGTTGCAGCAATTACATCACATCAAAACTTTAAGTACACATGTCCAAGAAGTAAATGCTATAGGAATCATAATGTTCAAAAGTATTGCTATAGGAATCATAGGATCAGTGTTGGAATTTTATTTTAATTTTAATTTTTGAGACTTTAATTTTTTTATTTTTATTTTTAATTTTGCTCTTTGTTCAATAAATGTTACTTTTTTAATCTATTTATTTTTTATAATAAAATTGTTAAAATTTTATAATTTTTAATATTTAAAAAATAAAAATATTTAATTATATAAAATTTGAAATTAAATACTCATTATTAAAAAAAATTGAAAATATGTATTTTTTTAACTAAAATAAATACATGATTTGAGAATAATAATATGTTGAAATACTTAAGTTACAATTTGGAAAATATCAATTATTTGTGTTAGTTTTTTTTGAAAAAATCAATAAATATACTAAAAGAATTTGGAATTAGTGAACTGTAAAATGTAACTTATTAATCCACTGTGTACATATTAATACTAGTTTTTTGAACAAATCAATAAATATACTAAAAGAATTTGGAATGGTAAGCTAAAAAAAATGTAACTTAAGATTGTGTTGATAGTCTTTTAATCATTATTATGTTCCCAAGAAGGGGATATATATGAATCGTCCAGGGCCATTATTTAGAGCAATTTGTAGTAAATTTAACAAAAACATGTAATTTAGACTAAGATTGTGTCTTATATTTTTATGGTGGAGGTTAGTCATTTGTATTTTGAATGACAAATTGCACGCATATGAAGAAGATCCTTTCATATATGCACTTATGTATATGTGTATATACATAAAGTGCTTATATATATTTTTATTCATATACAAAAGTGCTTCCATAATACACACACATATACGAAAATCACTTCTGTATATGTGCATATATGATAGAGTATTTCCTATATGTGCATACATTTATGGAAGTGCCTCCCATATATGAGCGTGCTTCCATATTTGTGCATACATATACAAAAGCACACACATATAAGGCTCTTTCATATGCGCACATATACATAAGTGATTTTGTATTTGTGCTTATGTAAATGTGTGTTCATATATGAAAGCGCTTTCATATATGGCTTCCATAAATGCACACACATATATGGAAGTGCTTTCGTATATGCACGTGCATATACGAAAATACTTCTATATATGTTTGTGCATTTAAGGAAGCACATATGCAAGAGAGCTTCCAAATATGTGCATATATTTATGGAAGACTCTTCCATATATGTATATATACAAAAGTGCTTGCATATACGAAAACTGCTTCTGTATATGTGCACGCATATATGGAAGTCTCTTCCATATACGCATATACCAAAGTATGTGCATATACAGAAAGTGATTCCTTCATAAAATGATTGACTTTCCATGCATGCTTTCGAACTGAGAAGGAGTTCCTTGGATGCTTCTACTACAAGCCAATCAAATCATTCATTTGTTTGAACTTGCCACATTTAAAATCCAAACAAGCAATACTTCCATCATTGAAATGTAGTGATCTCACATTGGAGCTTAGTCACTAAGGATGTGCATGCTTTCATATATGTGTGCACATATACCGAAGCATATACATATACATAAAGCTCTTCTATATATGTGCATATAAGGAAACGCATATGCACACGCATATACAAAAGCGCATATGCACACGCATATACATAAGCATTTTTTGTATATGCGCATATACATAAGTGCATATATGGAAAGCGCTTCTGTAAATGCATGCACATAAAGAGCTTTTCGTATATGCGCATATACGTAAAGCATTTTATGCACATGCATTTACATAAGTGTTTTCCACATATGCACTTATACAAAAATCGCTTATGTATATGTGCACACATATATAGAAGTGCTTCCATATATGCGCTTGCATTTACCAAATAGATTTCGTATATGCGCATATACAGAAACTCCTTCCATATCTATGCACGCATATACAAAAGAGCATTTTGTATATGCGTATATACGGAAGTGATTTTGTAATGCGTATATACAAAAGTGCTTTCGTGTATGTGCATGCATATACAGAAGCATTGTAACATACCCAGAACTGAAAATTAAATATTTGTTATTTATTCCAATAAAAAAAAGCATTATGTTAATTTTTATTGTAAAGTTTATGACCAAGTAGGTCAAGGCTGACTATAATTGAAGAATTATTTATTTTAATAATTAATAAAAGGAGACACCTATCCAGGGGAGATTGTTAAATGAGTGTTCACTGACCCACTAGGAGCAAGGAGCAGCTGTAGAAGGCTGGTTGACAAGTGGAAACACTAGCATTCACTTTCTAACTGTTGCAAGAGCATAATCCCTAAAAAAGTGGTCATGTTCCTTGAGAGGGGGAATTGAGTTGGTGGCTCATTTAATTCCAAAACTCGCCCAAAGACCTAGGCAATATTATATAAACCATCAAATTGAGTAGGAGGCTCACAACTCATTCTGATTTTTGAGAGAATAAACCTTGTGACTGCTGTAAACTGAAAGGTCAGTCACACAAGGAATTTGATGAGGGGATATCTAAAGTGATTAGCTGAGTTAAGTCTTCTATTGAGTGCTTTGTTGTAGAAGTCTGCTGCGTGGCAGAGATATTCGTCCTAGTGGTTCAGTGAACATGCTCGGGGGTCCTACGCAATTAAATTTAGCTACTTCAGGAGAAGGTTGGGTGGAATAGTCTCCCATGGGTGTTTGTCCCCTTTCTACATTCTATCTAGGTTTAATTGCTATTTAATTTCTGAATATGTACTTTCATTTGGAATATGCCTCAGGAAAACTGTAATTAGGATGTTTGAATATATTATAATCTTTTTATCTGAATGTTGTTAGGAACACTACTGTTGACGGGCATATGTGACTATGCACGTAACGGGGAAGACAACCCAGACCGAGATCCTTAGAGCATGTTCCAAGCTGTTTGGGATGGTTGTTTCCGACAGGTTTAAAGGCTCTGTTAGCCTGAAAGTCTAACTGAACTAAGTCTAAAAGATAAAACTAGAGCTATTACTTCGGTTAATTAAATCTAATAAATACCTACAAATGTACAAATTAAATTAGTTAATCTACTTACTAATGAATTAGTAATTAGATTAAATTAATCTATGAACCAAATCTATTTAATTAATTGGACTTATAAATAATCAAAAATTAATTAAACATATTTAAATGAGTTATAAAATTGCATTATTGACAAATATACATTAATTACAAAGAATCAGAAAATAACCTGAATATGATTCAATGACTGTTTTTTATAAAATAGTTTAAAAGAAACAACATATAAATCAATTTATCCTGATCAAGAGCAATAAAAGAATTTAACCATGAAGTCGATTTGTGCTAATAGAAATACTGCATGGGTATACTCTGACAATATTTAAAGAAGTTTAAACATTAACAAACCATACAGTAATGATTACATATCGTATAAACAACAATATCGATCGTCATTTACAGAACATGATACATCAGCAAAAATCGAAAACATGAAAATCGATAATCATACAAGAGATATATATCTGTAGAATTCTTTAGAGAATTTCGACAAACATAAATAAAGTAGAAAAAGAAATCACAGGACTAATAGACATCACAAATATATGCCAAGTATACAAACTGCACACATATATTAATAATATCACCAGTTTAACAATGTCGAGGCTGCAGACAGGTAGCTGTCTCAAGTCGCGAGTAAATCAAACCCAATCTTATGGTTTCCCTTCCATCAACTATCGATCCCTTAGCAGCAGTATTTCTGAGCTTTCAAGAGAGAAATCTCTTAATCTTTAACAACATACAGTCTGCTTTCCCCAGCTCCAACTCTTGATTTGATCTTCCAACATTGAAAAAGAAGTTCTTCAATGCTGTTGAGCATTTACAGAATTATTCAGGCAATAATGTTTTGATCTGAGAGAAAAATCTCTCAGTCCAGTCTCCCCCTCCCAACAATGAAATTCTTCTCTCATTAAATAAGCCACGATCAGAAGAAATCCAAACAAAATAAGCTCTGCACAGGCGAATTTCTCGAAACAACCATTTCGTTGCCGACCGCAACTGCAAAAATCGTGCTCAAAGGATCCCCAAAATCTCCTAGAATCCATCATTTTCTGGCGAAATCCTTTTGAGTTAAGCTAAATGGGTCCGTTTTGAAGAAAACCCATGTGGCGGATTACTTAGATCTGCCTCCATTTGCTCACAATATAGCTCAGAAAATTGCCTGTCAATTGGAAACGCGATTTTGTAACTGGCAACAATCCCGACAGTTTCTCTGTTTCTAGCACAGAACGGAATTCATAACCAATAGACCTGCAATAAACAAATAAGAATTAAAAAATCTTCTTATTATCAATCAATCAAAATATTACACATGTAAATTAGAAAGGCAATCATAAATTTATCTCAAAAAAAAATAGACAACAGATCTTCCCTTTCACGCTGGCGTATTTTGAGTAATCTCATCAATCCAGTAAAGATCGTGTGGTGTAAATTCAGAATGATCGTAACCATTTCCTTCATAGGCTGGTGTGTTTAACTTCTTCATTATCTGCATTGCACCCAGAATATTAGCTCTTTTAACAAAACGAGATCCATCATGAATTCGCGATATATTTCCCGATTCTTGATCGCAACTGTTCTTGGATTCCTGCAATTCCATCGCCTTAATCTATGCAAGCAACTGCTGATTTGGATGTACATATCAATGCAGACTGTAAACCATTTATAACCGGCCAGATTTTATGATGCATCGTGGCACTCTTTGTTTAACAGCTCGGCGATATAATAATAACTATTCTTTGACATAATCCTCAACATGAGCTTTGCGCGCTATTTCCATGCAGTATAACGAAAACTATATGATCTGTTATAAACCCGCATTTTGAATGATAGATTCTCTTTATTCTTTGAGCTTCTCATGATGTGGCAATAATATGATGTGCATTCACTTATGGCGATTTATTCAACGAGATATTTAATTGCAAAAGTGTTGAAAGCTTTACTACCAAAACATCATTTTTTAATCCATGAAATAATTCTTTATTGATTAAAATACTCTGTTGGTTGTTGTTCCATATGGAGAATATCCAATAATATTCATGGTTACTTTGTCTTTTCACCCATGTAAAAAAAAAAATATCCAGCAATATTACCAATACTGAGAATGCTCATATTGTTTGGACTCATGCATATTCCAAAAGATGTAACTCTTAAAGACATCCAAGTATCCATCCTTGACCTCTATATGCAATAAAAATGACATATGAGGACCATATAAAGATAAGGTTGTGTTATTGAACAAAAGTCTTGAAAATATAATTTGAATGAAATTTGATAAGATGCCAAAAGTACAATAATCAACCTTCCAATTTCAAAACCATAGCAATACTTATGATAAAATCACATGAAATAATAAACATTTGGATAAGATTTCAAGAGTAGGTTATGATAAATCTTCAACACTTATCCCTTGATTCTCAATGCAAATCCACTCATAAAAATTTCAAAGAAGTGATTTTGTTAACTAATCCATAGTTCGCAAAGGTTTCTTTTAAAAACATTGAATTTCATGTTTCAGTAGCTTCTGGAATGTCATCATTTTAGTAGCTGTCAATTCTTTACTTTTACTATATGAAATTCAAACATTTCATCAAAACAAAACACAATTTTGTTTGATGAAATAATGGTTTTTAAAGGCTGTTGGGTAGAGGCACAACAGATGGCGACTGACTGGGCGAAACAGTTATCTCTGCGAAAACATAAAATCTGACTTATGTATGTAGCAAGAAAAGAAAAATTTTCTTTAACTCAGATTAACATTTTCCTGAAGATAAAAGAACTGTGCCTTGTGATAAGACTAGATTTCAAACTAATACCAGATTCGATTCTTTTATCATTATCCAGAGATTACCTTCAAAAATGATACAAATTTTAAGTTTTTTCAGAAAACATAAGACTCCAAAAGAAATTTGTCCTGGGAAATACAATACAATTTTGATATTCGACCAGTTTTTAAAGATATGATCCCAATACTACAGTCATGACCCTCCTACCTGCAGGCGTCCATAGCCTCGAAAGGGTTGACTTTTAACCATACATCCTACCGTTCTAGTCCCAAGATAAGATAAAACATGAATATTTAGAACTTCTCAATTTATTAATGGGTAAGCTGCATTGGAACCTCTTCACGAGTGTAGGATGACCATGGATTCTTATAGATTTTTGTATATATAACAATTTATGATTTGGAATCCAAGTTTGCCACAAACGGAGCCCTCCTACCCGCAGGCGTCCATAGCCTCGAAAGGGTACGTCTTTTAACCCATTCTACCCAACGGCTTATATCCCAAGCTAATAAGTTTAAATAAGTCTTCATATTCAGCATTTAAGTGCTCATCTACAAGAGATTTGCATGTTTATAATGGGGGAACGTAATAGGACACTCTTTACAAGCAAGATAGCATAAAGGATCTATAGATAACTGATTATATTATTAAATCGCAACTGCTTTCCCAGAACTGATTTCTAAATAAGTAATAGAATTCCTAGTAATAATGACTTCGATATCTATTAAATCCAACAATTTGAGGATAATGATAAAAGAAAAGAAATAAAGTGAAAGTTTTCGTCTAGTAGTTTTTTGTTTACCACAGTTCAATTTCTTTTATTTCTGAGATAAGAATGGATTTCTAAAAGTCTATCTTTCTTCATGTTTTATATAATCAGATTCCAATTTCATGGCATAAAAACATTCCGAGATCTGAATCATGTCTCCTGGTTTTGAAAAATCAAAAGAACCACAAAAATCAAAGGAAAAATGAAAAGAAAACAACCAATATATATATGAGTTTTATTTGAGCAGACTACAAAAACAAAGGATTTCAAAATCTACAAAAAATTCTAAGTAAAGAAAATGAAAATTCAAAATAAACATACACACATAATACATGAGTTAAATCAAGATCTCATCAAACAGAAAATAGGTTTAAACAACATATGACTAATTACCAGCAAAAGAAAATGAGAGATTAAAATAGATTAACATGTTTTAATATTTTTTATCCCTTTTTTTTTTTTTTTTTTTTATAAATTAAGTCAAAGTTGTTTTTCAATTATTGATGAGATGTCAATCCAATGTGTTTTATTCAGAAATCAAAGTAACAAAATAAATCCTAATGAGTATGCAGCTATAAGAAGATGAAAGGTTCTTTCTTTTAATGAGACGATTAAAGAAAACAAAAGAAAGTAAAGAACTACTTCCCTGATAATAATGTCGTCATCTCATTCTTAAAATGATGTTGTCGCAACTCCATACATCTGCATTTATTCAAATGTAAACAAACATAAATCATCCTAAACTAATAAAATAAAATATATACAAACTAAGTAAATGAAAATTTCCAATGAAGCCATTCGCGTAACTTGAGACCTGCCAGAGAAAACAAGTCATGTATCAGCATTAGAAATGGGAATAATTCAAAATGAAGAAAACAAACTAAATCAAATTTCCTATGTACAAAGCACAAAAGATGACACGGAAACCTTTCAATAAATGATTCTTCCCACCATGTATAAATCGGATCATAAAAATCAAGTCGAAAGGAGATAGATTTCTCATGAGAACCAGGACTCAAAAGATGCTTATCAGAAGTATGATTCAAAATTCGTGAAAAAGAATCAATAAAAAATGTTTCTTTAAACATAATATCATCACGACTAAATTCAAAAAGATCAAAATGACATTTGGGTATTATTTGGAGATCAAATACGTCATTGTGTCTTTTAACGTGAAGATTAAAATTGATGACATTATCTTTAGATATGTATATCATGTTGCAATGAGGAAAATTAATTTCTGAAATATCATGAATAAATTGTGCATCCCTTTCAATATTACAGATTGAATCATAATCCTTACTGACTAAAGATAAAATGGGTGAACATGCATGAGTCTGATGAGTAACGATAGTAGAAAACTTATGATCTTCTTCATGACAAATTTGAAATACATCAGAATGGATCTCAAAATATCCTTCATCTTCAAAAAAATGTATTTCCTTGTATCCTATCAAAATCTGACCATAATGAAGTATTCCTTAGAAAATCATTAACATGTAAATGTAGTCTATGATCAGCAAAAACATCAGGATACAAAGAATAGTAAGAGTCAGAGTATAAAAAGGTAAATGCTTCTTTATTGCTATGATTTGTTTCATTGACTGCCTTAATAGAAGCATCATTAAGAAAACTCTGATCTAATGAATTTTGTGAAGAAATGAAAGGAACTAACTCATCATGAAAGGACGACGATGAAAAGATATCATCACTAGCACATTCAGTTGAAAAATTAAGAATTTTTGGTTTATCTTCCATTGTCTTGTGAATAACAAGAGTTTCGAAATTATCGCTTAATGTAAGAGTTGAATCATCATCCCTTTTATCTTGTTCTTGAATTTGCATGTCATGAAATTCTATGATTTGTTCATT